>JAULJZ010028701.1:0-37973 GCA_032270985.1 Heliamphora pulchella | reverse complement strand
TAAATTATTATTTTTTGAAAAATGTGGAACGAAAAATAAAATAAATAAATGCCTTTAATCACTACCTTAACTGAAAAGCTGAAGAAAAAATTATGTATTTATTAAATTTTATTTGTTACACATTTAAACACAAAAAGATAGTTTGGCAAATCAAAATTTTTGGAATCGTATATACGAAAAGATGTTTGATTTTTTCAGATCGTGTATTTTTTGAAATTAATAAATTTATTTTAATTAAATAGATTTTTTTAACCCTAAAAAATATTTTAAAAATCTAAGTGGGAGAGAGAATTTATTCACAGATAAATTTTGCCGTCTCCATCACCAGTTTGTAGGCGATGTAATTAAATTCTACGTGTTGGCAGTAAGGCTTTCCTCCCCATCAGGCAGATTAAATGCGCTATCGGCAATACAAATCTCCTTTAGGGATAATTCTAGATAATTGTTAGTGTAGATCATTTCTCCATCTGAATGATTTATTGCGAAACGATTGATTTGGGATTAGGTGATGGTTAACACTTAGTTGTATATAATAGTATTCTCTCAATCTAAATCACTGCTATTATATACTAGACCAAAATTATACCAGCTATTTAATTTTACTTGGCAGGGTCAGTTGCATAGATAGTAAAATAATAGGAATTGGCCTATCTGGACAAACGATGGATAGTAAACGTTCTCTTATCGAGGCATGCTATTCACAAGGCACTAGGCTATTGGCGAATTTCTTTTAAAATGGTAGAGGGAACCAAATTAAAATAAATTCAAAATTTTGCTCGTTATATAACAGTATTTTTTAATTATGTGATTCTCAGGAATAAAATAGCTTTCAATTCACTCACGGTTATACTCAAAGAAAATAAACTAATGGAACCAAATTTTGTTGACTGAAAAAGTAACTTGAATATAACTTTAACTACTAGGGGTATTCCTTCGATACCAAGAAATGTATTTGTTTCTGAAAGAGGTACATTACACCTATACTGCCTGTATTTAAGGGTTATAACACTAACACCACATCTATTCTCTGAAATATTATTGCACCCCCTTATATATATTTTTTGTAACACTTAGATTCAAAAGTTAATTTTCTTTTAGCTTTTAGACGGAAAACACTGTTTTAAAAGTGTTTTCAATATTTTTAGTTTTTTAAATTACAAAATTTTATTTAAAAATCTTTAATTAAAAAATAAAAATATACTAAATACAAAAATAAGTAAAATAAAAACATAAAATTTAATTTATTAATTTATTTTTATTTTTAAGTTTTTAATTTTGATAAAAAAATATTAATTTTTAACTTTTTATAGTTTTTGGTCAAAAGTTTTTACTTTTTTGGAATCATTTTGATGAGAGAAATTAGAAAGTAAAAATATTTTGAGTAAAAGAAAAAATAAAAAATTCACTAAATTCGAAAACAAACAACATAAAATTTGATTAGTTAGTTTATTATACTTTATATGTTTTCTTTTTTTTTTTATATATTTAGGTATTACGTGTAATAAATTTTTTTATATACTTTTTTTTTTATAGTGAAATGCTTTAATATTAGATCAAACGAGTATATTGAAATGTTTTAACATTAGCTTAAACGTGCATACTTGTTTCCTTTTTCTTGTAAAAAATTAAAAAAATAAAAAAATTTGACAAAAAGTTCAAATAAGGTGGAAAAAACCCATTTAAAGCTTTATAAGGTACTTTTTTTTTATTTTTAATAATTTTTTTAAATTTCAGCCAAAACAGCTGTACTTTTAAATTTATTTTGTTTCCAGTATGATAATCACTTATTTATTTTTTTAGTAAAAAAATAAATTATTATATTTTTAAAACATATTTAATTGAAATGATTTGGAGAAAAGTATAATTTTCTTGACCAATTCACTATCTGGGATAATGTCACGCCCCAAACTCCAAGTCACGTGAAACACCCACAAACATCCAAACATAAAACCTAACCCGAGATTACACTCTCAAATAAAACCATACATGCATTGTATATAATCGACAAACGGCTTACATTACACGGCCCCAACGCCGAAAAACATGTTACAACATATATGTGACATAAAGACAGAAGGAAGACTATAGCTCTTCCACCTCTCCAGCAACTTCGGATCAACCTGCGTGACCGGTACCTGAAAAATGTTTCCGAATCCCACACCGTAAGCCAAAGCTCAGTAGAAACTAGACAACACATGCAATATAAGCAAAACATGCTAAGAAAACAAAGTGCAGTTTTAGACTCTCTTTTAAGCCTTTAAAACTATTCGAAAATGGTTTTAGATCACGACTCATCAGAGCCAGAAAATAGTTTTCACAAGCAATGGGAAAGCGAGGATAAAAACCATGTTGGACTCATAAGAGCCCCAAAAACGATTCTTGTATTTCGACTCCCGCAGGTTGTTGATACAATTTCTTTTACAAAAATTTGGTCTATTCGTCCTGATATGTAGTTCATGCAATACATGCAATACTTATCTCCTCAGGATCACATTTCCATCCTTCAGATATCACACTCACAAGTGCCTCGTCAGGACCTCGTTAGGACCTCGTTTCAGCCGACAGAGCGCACACACACACCTACGTATTTAGGATCACATTTCCATCCTTCAGACAATCACGCACACGTCTTTAGGATCACATTTCCATCATTCAGACACAACGTATAACCTAACTAGGATTTAAATGCATAAACCACGTACTATCACTACGTTACACAAACCACATCACATGTTACATACGCGACTCACATAACACCTACAACTCATGCAACATGCATCGCATGCATCCATTTCTCATATTCCACATAATCATGCCTATGAAATTCCTGAGTTTAAAGCATGCAACCACGGTACACGTAACGATACTAAAATCATGAATTCACTTACATAATCCGGACATAAATAAACTAGAGTTATAAATACACATAACCAGTAATAAACGCACATAGCCATATATAACTTCACATCATGACGTCACCGTCAAATACCCCAGCATCCACTTACATGCCACATACCCATCATCCGCTCACCCGAACGACCCGTCCACTCACAGGGACAATCAACGATACAGAAAATCAAAACCAAAACCTAACCCAGAGGCCAACACAGCCCAAACGCTCGAGCGCTCAACCACTGCTTGAGCGGTCCGCTACCGACATAGCACACTGCCACAACCCCGCTCAAGCGCACAACCACCGCTCGAGCGGTCACCCACAGACCCAACTCTTGGCCACCAGCTCGCTCGAGCGCACACCCACCTCTCGAGCGGTCAACGCTGGGAGGAGACCCAAACCAAGAGACAAAACCAAACCCCCGCACGCAACAATGCAGAAAACTACCACAAGCACAACCGTGCACCAAAAGCCCACATCTAACCATGCATGTCATCCCTGAAGACGGCACCTAACAAACACCCGAGGCCACGATACGACCCCGAAGCCACAACATAACCAATAGAACCCCAAAGAGAATCTAATAGTATTTCAGTTGACTAATCCCATAATCAATCAACTGAATACCATTAGAAACTAATTGAAAACCAAGGACCTAACCACCAACACGTCATAACCCAGACCAACACACGCCTAACACGGCCAACACGAACCCACACAAACCCACGACGCCTACACACGTCCAACACATGCCTACACAAACCCATGATGCCCACACACGTCCAACACAAGCCCACACAAACCCACGACACCCCAATAAACAAGAAACTTGGTAAAAAGGGACAACAAGGATGAAAAATAACCTTTTTCCCAAACATTCGGCCAAAAACAGGTGAAAATCAGTTTGAAAATCTTGACATACCCTCACTCTTTTGATCATAACTTTTCTACAAAAATAATTTTGTTGTGGGAGAGGTGTCATTGGAAAGAGAACTTTTGGGGCTTCAATTTGAGCATAAAAATGACCCAATTCTGAGTCCGGATGAGGGAGATATGATCAAAAGAAAATGGCCCAAAAATGGCCCTGCGGACTTAGCGCTCGTTGAGAGCTCGCAGAGCGCTTGAGTGCCTCACCACCAGTGACCAGCGCTCGATCAGCGCCCGATCGGCACTTAAGCGCCTTTCAGCGTGCACTGAAGCACCAGAACGTCCCAGATTCGAATTCTAAGCCCCCAAACTCTCAAACACTCACTATAATGCTTTAAAATACATATAAACCTTCCAACCCATATATAATTAACACCCACGGACGTACACGAGCCCAAAACATCAAGAACCACAGAACGAAAAGCCTCAAAACCTGGTTCACCCAACCGAAAACAACACAAAAACGGTTTTAAACCAAAACTCGATCTATAAATAGATTTTTCATGCATTTTTAACTAGTAAAAACCTACACGATTACACGTAGCACCCTTATAAGACATGAGAGTCTAGGATCCTACCTCGTTGAGTTAAAAACTCGACGTCTCGATCTATGTGCAAAACTGAATTTCGACGGAATGAAATTCTGTCCGGATGAACGCGTAGCCCACCGTGCCAAAAGTAAGGATCCGCTGTTGGATCGTAAAAAATCGAGCCCCGGGTCCCCGAGAAGTTAAAGAGAAGGCAGAGAGAAAAATGCAGAAACTTAGCTGAGAAGTTTTGAAAATATCTTTTGAAAATATCTAACTCCAGATATTTATAAGCCTCCAAAATATCATTTTTTGAAATTTTTCGAAATTCGCATCGCAACGTCCCACAGCCCCGGGAACTGACCCCGCATGCATATCTAAGCTCGATTATGCGTCTAAAGCATGTAAAAACATGCTATCACATAAACACAAAATGCGCGTCGAAAAATGCCAAAAAAAAACGGGTCAAGGTCTCACAGGTAATTTTTTTTTTCCTTTTTTTTGTGTGGCTCTTTCAATCGTTTTTGAATTTTAAAACTTTTTTTACTCTAAATCTTTTTATCTTTTTGATTCATCATAATAAAATAAATTTAAAAATATAATTGTTTTGGATGAAATTTAAAATAATCATTAAAAATTAAAAAAAGCACCTTATAAAGCTTTAAAATGGTTTTTTTCACCTTATTTGAACTTTTCCTAATATAAAAAAAACATATAAACCATAATAAACTAACTAATCAAATTTTATATTGTTTATTTTCGAATTTAGTAAATTTTTTCTCTCTCGTTTTTTAAAAATATTCTTTTTACTTTCTAATTTCTCTCATCAAGATGATTCAAAAAAAGTGAAAGCTTTTGACCAAAAACTATAAAAAGTTAAAAATTAATATTTTGTTATCAAAATTAAAAACTTAAAAATAAAAATAAATTAATAAATTAAATTTTATGTTTTTATTTTACTTATTTTTGTATTTAGTAATTTTTTATTTTTAATTAAAAATATGTAAATTAGATTTTGTAATTTAAGAAAAAAAACTAAAAACATTGAAAATACTGTTGAAACAGTTTTTTCCGTCCTAAAGTTAACGAAAAGTTAACTTTTGGATCTAAGTGTTACGAAAATAAAAATATAAAGAAATGTTGTGATATTTTAGAAAATAGAGGGGGTGTCAATGTTATTACCCTTAAATACAGGGGGTGTAGGTGTAATATACCCTTCTAAAAATGGTTCTTTCTTTGGGCTGAAAGGGTTGAAGAAGAAAAAGATTCAATAACAGGGTGACATGGTTTTCAGGGTAGTTAGTGGGTCACGGACTAGTATGAAGAAGCCAAAAGCAAGATGTTTTCACTTTAATTTGACACGACACTAGAAAAAGTTATGTCTAGTATTTCTAATAAGGCTAAACAAATAGGGTAATTTTTGTTCACTGGTTATGGAAACATGTTTAGCGGTGTTATCTACCGGTACTTGGTGTGTAGATACGGAAGCCACTATCATATCTGAAATTAATTCCAGGAGTTCTAAAAAACCCGACAACTTAGTGATGGGGAGATTTATCTGCATATGGACAATAATACAAAGATAATAACAGTTGTAGTGGGAGATGTCACTCTCAGTTTTGGTGGAGATAGAGTTTTAATATTAAGAGATTGTCTTTTATATACCTTCCATTAGAACAAACTTAGTTTCCATTTCTAGATTGGTTAAAGACAAATATTTGGTTTATTTTAATAACTCTGTAGTTATTAAAGATAATAAACGGGTTATCTGTTCTGGTACAATACTGAAAGATCTTTATGTTATACTCCAATCTCTCATACACTATAACTAACTGAAATAAATAACACAACTAATTTATCATATAAGAGAAAGTTTTCTTTTTTAATGAACCAAACGTTTCTTTGACACTTACGCTTGGGCAATATTAATCTAAAAAGAATAAACAGACTGGTAGCAGATGGACCTCTGAGTTCATTGGAAGTGGAGGCACTTCCAGTTTTGTGAATCTTGCTTAGAGGGTAAGACGACTGTGATATCCTGGTATCCCACATCGGAAAGGGAGAGGGAGTTTCTGGGCTATAAAAGAAAAACCTTGGACCCTTACATTCAACGAGATCTTTTCCCAAGTGGTAGAGACCCTAGCAGAACTCCGTAGTTAAGCGTCCTTGGACTGGAGCAATGCAAGGATGGGTGACCCCCTGAGAAGAACAAAATCTGAGGGCTTTGCCCAAAGTGGACAATATCGTTGCCATGTGAAGGGTCGGGGTGTTACAATGACGAAGAGACCCTTTTCGACCAAAGGCTATAGAGCTAAAGAACCGTTGAAGTTCGTTCATTTCGATGTGTGTGGTCTTATGATAATCCAGACTAGATGTGGCTTTGAGTACTTCGTCAGTTTCATTGGTAACTGCTTAAGATATGGATACATTTACCTGATGCACTGTAAGTCTGAATACTTTGAGAAACTCAAAAAATTCAAGACAGAGACAGAGAAGTGTCTAGGTAAAAGTATCAAATTACTACGATCCGACCGTGGTGGAGAATGCCTCTGTGGAGAATTTAGGGATTACCTGTCATTGGAGAAGATTATATCCCAGTTGATTGCACCTAGCACTCCGCAACAAAATGGTGTAGCAGAAAAATTAAATAAGACTCTTATAGAGATGGTAAGATCTTATTCGATTTATTTTGGGGACTCGCATTAGAGACAGTGGCTTACATTCTAAACTTGGTACCTTCTAAGTCAGTACTTTTTACTCCCACAGAATTGTGGATCGGGCGTAAGCCTGGTCTGAAACACATTCGGATCTGGGGGTGTCCAGCACATGTGCTGAACTGGAACACGGGTAAGTTGGAACCGAGGGCAAAAGTTTATTTTTTTGTGAGGTAACCTAAGAGAACGAATGGTGATCTATTCTATAATCCTAAGGATTAGAAGGTCATTATTAGCACCAATGCCTGATTCTTGAAAGAGGATTATATTATGGATCACAGGCCCAAAGCAATATTATTCTGGAAGAACTGAGAGAAAATACCAGTAGAACGGAAGAAGAACCACAAGTCACTGACATCCCATAGCCTCATCGCAGTGGGAGGATTATCGGGACAGGTGCAACTCATGAACAAGATGCTGATGCACGGAGTTTAGATACTGCACAGCCTGTTACTGCTAGTACACTGACACAGGTAATGTCTCATCGTAGTAGAAGGATTGTTCATCAACCTGATCGGTATATGTTCTTGGAAGAGTCTTTTGTCAAGATCCTGGCAAAACTAGATATCGAGCCCTATAACTATAATGAAGCACTTAAGGAGAAAAATGCAGATCTTTGGCAAAGGACTATGAATTCAAATATAGAATCTATGTATTCCAATTAGGTCTGGGAACTTGTAGAACTACTCGAAGGGATAAAATCCATTGAATGCAAGTGGATCTACAAGAGGAAGAGCAGAGCAGACGGGAAGGTTAAAACCTTTTAAGCTAGACTTCTTGCAAAATGGTTCACTCAGAAAGAAGGGATCGACTATGAGGAAACCTTTTCATCGGTAGCCATGCTTAAATCTATCTGGATTCTCTTATCCATTGCCGCTCATTTCGATTACGAAATCTGGCAAATGGATATCAAGACAACTTTTCTTAACGGAAGTCTTGACGAGTGTATCTATATGATACAACCAGATGGATTCATTGTAAAGGGCCAGGAGCACATGTTGTCCAAGTTTAAGTGATTCATTTATGGACTTAAACAGGCATCGAGGTATTAGAACATTCGGTTTGATCAAGCCATAAAGTCTTATGATTTTGATTAGAGTCCGAATGAGTCTTGTGTGTATAAGAAGCGTGATGAAAATATGGTGATTTTTTTAGTACTTTATATAGATGATATATTGCTCATCGAAAATGACGTGGAGGCATTATCTACGGTTAAAGTATGGTTATTTGGCCAGCTCGATATGATGGACTTGGGAGAAGCCAGTCACATCCTTGGGATCAGGCTTGTGAGAGATCGAAAATAAAGAATGTTGGGCTTATCACAAGAAAAGTATATCTATGATATCCTTACTCGTTTTAGCATGCAGGATTCCAAGAAAGGGTTTCTCCCTTTCAGGCATAGAATCACTCTATCCAAGGATCAGTGTCTTAAGACACCTGATGAGTTAGAGAAGATGAATGCGGTTCCTTATACTTCGATAGTAGGAAGCCTCATGTATACTATGCTTTGCACTAGACCCGACATCTACTTTTCTTTTGGCATGGTTAGCATATATCAGTCTAACACAGGGCAGGAGCATTGGACTGCGGTAAAAAATATAATCAAATACCTAAAAAAGACTAAAGATTATATGTTGATTTACCAGGAAGATAGTCTAGTACCTTTGGGGTACATAGACTCAGATTTTCAGTCTGACAAGAATTTTCGCAAGTCTACCTCAGGATTTGCATTTACCTTAGGAGGTGGAGCCATAAGTTGGAGGAGTATCAAGCAGTCCTATATTCCTGATTCCACCATGGAGGCTGAGTACTTGGCAGCTTTTGACGCAGCCAAGTAGGCCATTTGGCTTAGGAACTTGCTGTTAGATCTAGATGTGGTGCATTCAGTTCAATCTACTATTACACTTTATTGTAATAATAGCGGAGTGATTGCAAACTCGAAGGAGCTAAGAATCCACAAGAAAGGAAACTACATTGAACGTAAGTATCACCTGATACAAGAAATTATACAGAGGGGTGATATTGCTGTGACCAAGATTGCATTAGGAGACAACCATGCTGATCCTTTTACAAAGAGCTTACCGACTAAAACTTTTAATAGTCATGTAGAGAGCATGGAAGTTAGATGTATGGCAGGATGGTTTTGAGTATAAGTGAGAGATTATTATGGTTGAAATACTAAAAACTATATTTTTAGTATTTAATTTTATTTTAATAAAATTAATTTTTTATTTTATGAAAATCTTTATGAGCAATGTATGTATTTCATTTTTTTAATATTATGCATGGATGTCCAATATTCTGTATAGTATTTAATCTGGTGTGTAGAGTACGGCTTACACACTGAAAATTAGATTTTAGATTCTTGCAGAATATAAGTTTTATGTTCACAGTTTAGATGGAAATAGACATACCATCGGTACGACTGTAGTACAGAGTTTTAGTAGGCATGTCTTAGTTACGGAAAATAGATAATAGCGTCGTTTATTGTTCCGACTCTCTGTGCTAGTACACTTTGTGCGTATTGAACGGGACATTTGAGGTAATTAATTTATATTGACTATATAAATTAATTCATACCTCAAGGTTATTATGAATAATGTTTATGTTCTTAATCCTGAATTAATTATTAATTTGCGTATATTTTATATTCGTTATTTTGATTCATTAGAGAGTGCAATCTTATATGGGTCTATATTCTCGGTGAGTTAGAGAGCAGTATTATTTATATGGTGAATATTAATTATTGATAGAATTTATGTCTCGAAAGATCGAGATTGATGATACTCCCTTAAGAAAGCTTATAAGTTTTGACCGGGCCAAACCATATAGGTGGATTAGATTATTTGGCGGTCAAATAATTTAAGCGGAAGAGCTTAAAGAATTTTAAGATGCCGATTAAATTAAATTGTCAGTAATTAAATTTAATTAGCGGGTATCGAAAATCTTAACGTAGGGAGAATTGTTAAGTATTTAATAATATGAGCTCAATGCAAGAAGGTCTTGAGATTACGGGTCAGAGTGCAATTATAGTTCTTTAGTGGTGTGAACTGTAATTTAGTGTTTTATAAAAATTACAAAAATCGCTTCAAGGTTTTCACAATTACAGATACCTCTATGAGGTTTGCTTAATTGCGAAAACCGCTGATGGGTGTCCGTGTTTCATTGGAAGTCTTACTCATAATTACTCCACAGGTCCCTGTTGTAACCCTATAAATATGCAGGTAGGCTGAACCAGTTTTATAATTTGTCTTCAAGACTAAAGTTGTCTAGGTTTTGCCAGTACGAGTTCTTGATAGATTTTAGCCCACACTACATTTAATAATCGCATAAGGGAATACAGTAGAAAGTCTGATGGGAACTTCAATTCGGAGTAAAAAAACGTAGTTGAAGATTTGACAGGTAAAAAGGTATTCTTCTAAATTAACTTTGATTGCACATATTTTAATTTTGATCGTTCGATGCCAAAAGTTTTATTTGGAGCCCGTTTCGGCATTTGCCCGTCCAGTTAAGTTTTTATCAAAAATCGTTTGTAAAAACAATGATCTTGGTAGTTTTGTCTCCATCACAGATATCATTGAATTCACATAACATTACTAATGGACGTTGATAAAATTTTAGTTGACACTTGAATGTATGAAGGAACTGGTAACCGGAAAAAAGAAAGTATAACATCCTTCTTTATGCCCCTCCACCAAAACTCTCTACATATGTCATGATACATCTTGGTACCACCCAGATGCACCGCGAGGCGAGAGTGATGAAACCCATGAAGCACGTCATCACAACACGGTTCCAGAATAAAGATCCTCCCTATAAACCTCAAACTCTAGTCGGAATGGATAGTCCACTCCTTGGCATTCTCGCCACTCAAAACTAGATCTCTAAACATTATGTTCTCTGTATTCTACGACTGAGCCTCCATAACATGATGAACAAGGGTAGGTTGAGACACGACTGTGAACAATATGGCACAATCACCAGACTTACCAAGGCGAATGTCGTACTCGCCAACCTCCCTAAGCATACTCCACTCTCTCATGGCAACGTGAGCTAACGAACTCAAGGACTTTCGATTTAGGGCATCGGCCACCACGTTGGCCTTGCCCAGATGGTACTGTAGATCAGAGTCATAATCTCCCAAAAACTCCATCCATCTTCTCTGAAGTAAGTTCAAGTCCTTCTGTAAAAATAGCTACTTCAAGCTCTTATGATCAGAAAACATCTCGAAGCGCTCTCCATATAGATAATGTCTCCAAGTCTTTAGAACAAAGACCACTGCCACAAGCTCCAAGTCATGGGTGGGATAATTCTTTTCATGAGTCTTCAACTGTCTCGACCCATAAGCAACCACTTTGCTTTGTTGCATCAACACGTAACCTAACCCCTAATGTGACGGATCACTGTAGACGGTGTAACCAAGTCCCCTCTCCGGTACAATCAGAATAGGTGCACTGGTCAGCCTCTACTTGAAGGTTTGGAAGGCGAACTCACAACCGTTGCTCCACACTAACTTGACTCCCTACCACGTAAGGTGTGTCATAGGCGTTACAAGTCTAGAAAAGTCCTTCTCGACCGTCGATTGTAACCCGCGAAGCCTAAGAAGCTCCTAATCTCGAACACGTTCTTCGGTCTCTCCCAATTCATCATCGTTTTTATCTTGGAGAAATCCACTACCACTCCTTCCCCCGAAACCACATGCCCCAAAAACTTTATTTCAGGAAACTAGAACTCACACTTATCATACTTCGCATATAGCCGATGCTTTCGCAATAACTATAGAGCGATTCGAAGATGCTTCTTGTACGCCTCTTCCGATGGTGAATAAATGAGAATGTCATCCACAAACACTACCATGAACCCATTGAGGTACGGATGAAAGATACGGTTTATAAGGTCCATGAACGTCGCCGATGCATTAGTCAGTCCGAATGGCATGACTAGGAACTCAAAGTGCCCATATTGGGTGCGAAAGGCCATCTTCGGAATATCCTCCTCCTTGACCCTCAACTGATGCTAGCCCAATCTCAAGTTGATCTCTAGAAAACAACACAAACCCCTTAATTGGTCAAATAAGTCATCCATACGGGGCATAGGGTACTTGTTCTTGACGGTCATGTGGTTCAACTTATGGTAATTGATACAAAGGAAAAAGGATCCATCCTTCTTCTTTGCGAACAACACTGGAGCTCTTCAAGGCGACACACTAGGATGGATAAAACCCTTGTCCAACAACTCCTGAACCTGCACCTTCAACTCTAGCAACTCAACCGATGCAAAATGATATGAAGGCATAGAAATGGGGGCGGTCCCCGGGATGAGGTCTATAGAAAACTCAACTTACCGTTGAGGCGGAAGCTCAAACAGATCGTATAGGAAAACATCTGGAAACTCGCATACCACAGGAGGAAACTCTCAACGAGTAGAACCAATCTCACTCGTAGATAAGGCTGAAAAAAGGAGGCTAAGACTGCCTCAGTCTTGTGAACAAAGAGATCTAGGCACTAAACCGTCATCTCAATTGCCATTGTAATAAAATAACTCTCTCTCAAGCCTGCAGACAAATATTCGACGTCCATCGCAATCGATGAAGGCGCGAAAGGTGATTAACCAATCCAACCCCAAGATGAAATCAAATGTGGTCATATCAAGCAGAATGAAATCAAATCCTAGATAGCAATCGATGATCTCCATCTCACAGGCTTTACACACATGCCTTAACACGGCATCCCCACCAATCGTGTCTCTACACACAAAGCGCTACGCAATACGTCTACCTTTAACCCCAATACAGATGCAAAAATGGATGAGATGAATGAATGCGATGCTCCCGTGTCTACAAGAACACTGGCCCAAAAATGGTACACTAGGAAGGTACCTCGAATGATCGATAGGTTGGCTGCAGCTTCCAGCACGGCAAGTGCCACTGAAGTGTTGGGCTCCACGAAGGCGTACACTCATCCCTAGTTCTGCCCACTATTTCCCCTAGTCCCCAGCTGCCTCACCAACTAGGCCGAAGTAGCATCTCCTACTATCCTGGCTGACTGCACTCCGACTGTTGCTGTGACAGCCCGTAGCCCTGTCACCCCTAAGACACCTGCCCTAGCTGTGCTCCCTGGGTACTCTAAGCATTCCCTTCCTAAGGGCAATCCCGACAAATGTGGCCCGCCTGACCACACTGAAAACACGAGAATGGGGGCCCCCTTTGAGTCTGACTCTGTTGTTGTCTTCTTTGTGGGTAGTCCCGAGCACGATGCCCCAACTGTCTGCATGTGTAACACACCATCTCCCTATGTTTGGAACACCTAAATGAACCCATAAATGGTGTAGGTGCCGATTGTGGCTATGGTTGAGATCCCATGGGATATGAACTCGATCCCCTTGATTTTTGCCTCTTCAACTAATGCCCCTCAGACTGTACGCTAGAAGCCCCCTGATGTGACTTGCTCTCTCTAATCTTGCGTCTCTCTGCCATTGCATTCTCCACCAGGATAGCGGCCTCTACAAGCATTCTGTAGATCCGAAACCCCAACATCGTAATCCTATCCTTGAGTGAGGGCCGAAGAACCCTTTAAAAATGTTTGGTGTGCAACTCCGCCGTTGTCACCATTTTACAAAGCATGACAAATGCATGAGCTTAGCCTTATACTGGACCACTGTCAAATTCCCCCGAATAAGGGAGAGAAACTCCTCCCAATACGTATCCCTCGAAGATCCCGAGAAGTACTTCTCCAAGAATACCCTGGTGAAAGCGGCCGGCGTGCCTTTCACTGTTATCTTAGCAAATTTCCACTATTCCCAAGCATTCTCTCAGAGTTGGAACGCCGCCAACTTCATCCTTAGCTCATCCTCTATGATCTCCAAGGTATCAAAGATCATTATTGTCACTTCTAACCACTTAGTAGCCATCTTGGGATTTGGCTCCCCACAAAGCGTTAAAGGGTCCAACCGCCGGAACTCCCTTATGGAAACCATAGCTCTTGGCTCGGAAGCCCTTGCTCCTCCTTTAGCTGTCTTAGCTAACACTCTCATTGTTGTGAGTATCTCCCGGATCACATTTATTCTGCCCGCTTGTTCCTATGAGGCATGCACATCCCCTTTCTCTAGAACCTGGGCATAAGCACGACCTCAGCCGCGACCCCAGCCTCGATAACATCGCTCTATATAAGAAAAGAACAAAAAAAGATATCAACAACAAGGTCTAAACCCACTTATCTCTCATGGATAACACCGTCCCTCATCAAGATTCACATGACAAGAATCATCGCATTAACACATCGTATGCAACACATAATGAGGAGGGCCAATTAGAATGGCACATCAATCTGGGTAACTCGTTTAGATCTCTGGTTAGAATGGACGTTGGCCAAATGCCTTTCTAACTCGAACTCCAAACTGGTCGACTGGTCGACCAAGGGCAAGACACATCATCCTAAAAGTTCAACCTTCATGCCCAAATACCATCTAGAATGTAATCTCATGCAAACACGCTAAAACATGAATGTCACACATCAATGTAAGCTCTCACGCAATGGATCAACCTCTCCCACGACTCTTAGGTATTCGAACCTAGAGCTTTGATCCAATCTGTCATACCCCCAACTCCGAGTAACTTGAACCAACCCCGAAAAACTCTGAAAGGACAAGAATTTCACCATGAAAAGAGTTTAAAGCCCAAAACACTGCGAAACCACCTTTGTTAAACAATTTAAAAAGGTGGATACCAACCCCTAAAAGAAAAGATTTCAAAAACAAAAGGTGAAAAATTGGTCCAGCAGGCAAACTGCTCGATCAATCTTAAGACTGATCAATCGATCTTTCATAGGTTGCAGTAGTTGTTCCCAGAACCTAAGATACTAAGAGAAGTGTTTGACCACTCGATAGACCAACCGATCGGTCCATCAAGCGGTCTGATCCTGGACCCTTTTTCAAACCTTATTTTCCAACTCCAACATCCCACACTCTAACTACACATCTAAATAAGCCTTTCCAAGGGATCCACATCGAAATTCTAAAAAAGAAAAGATATAGAAACATCCCCAACCATCTCTAAACGTCGAGAACCCAATGATTTCATACATAGAATCTTGCATGGAATACATAACAACACATCAAACTACCCGGTAATCTCACATGCATACAGTTCATGAGTGAGTATGGCCTTAAGGCCTTATAAAACGGCTACTAACAAAACCAAGAGTTAAAACATTGTATCAAAAGAATTACATTTACAACATATGCATATCTTAAAGGATCTCTCTACATGTATGTAATTTTATCTAAAAACTTCAAAAATGGTCTTCGAGATCAAACTTCTCAATTGACCACCTTCTTTCTATTTTCACTAGAAATGGGTTAAGTACCATGAGCCAAGGCTCGTAGGAAAAAGACTATATATGAACATAAGCATGGCATGTGAGAATAATTATGTAAATGCATAACAAGTTTAAACCCAAAACCAAATTCACTTTTCAAGTAAAGTCTCATTCACATAACCGGTTTTCTTTTCTTTACCCAAAAACCAACACACACGTTAATTGGTTCTTTAGTTCCATCATCTCAACCCAACATGGTTACTATGACTTCCCATTTCAATTCATTTCGTTTAATCATCCATAATATAACCATTACCAAGGTTTTCCCAATATATCACATTCATCAATTACATCATATGGTTTTACCAACCCAATTTCATTCATTAATTTAATTAAGTATTGTAATACCCCGGTCCGGACCCTAATAGTAACCATCTAGATTGTAACCACCCAGCCCAGACCTTAGTTGTAATAGCCCGGATTATAACTACCCGTGGAGCGATTTAGCCCAACTCCTAGTATTAGCAACAGATAGGTAATAAGAACTTACGTTGCTAAATGAATAAAAGAAAATCCTAATTAACCCGAAAACCCTAATTTGACCCGAAAATCCTAAAAAGACCAAATACTCAGAGGCAAAATCCTAATACTCAGAAAAGTCCTGAGACGGCCTAAATTAAGTAAATAACATAAAATTTAAAACTAAAAATCAAAAATTCTCATAATTAGGATAAAATGACCTTTTGCCCATAGTACAGCAAAATATTCTAAAAATTCAAAACATGACACATGGACACCCAAAATTAGATATTTATATACAATTAATTAATAAAAGACAAAATAACAATAAAAATAACTAAATTTCCCTTACATGGTCGGCCAGCTAGGGAAATGTGCCCAAAAAGATACTTTTTGCCTTTTTAAGCTTAAAAATGAGATAAAGATGTATTAATTAAGCATTATTTTAACCTAATACTTTTTATACAAGTAATATACATAATAATATAATAATATAATAATATAGGTCAACAAAAGTAAACAAATAAATATTTAAAATCTCTACACAATAAAAAAGTCAAAAAGTTAATTTTAGTCAAACTAGCTTAATTTAGTTTAAAAGCCTACACTTATTTAATTAATTGCTATCAAAATTATGATAAATTATGAGAAGACTAAATTAATTATAAATATATTAATATAATAACTTTTAGTAGGTTTAGGTACCAAAAAGATACATAAAATTAATATTTTATGCATCTTCTTGTACAAAATGGTACCAAAATATAATTTAAACCCTAATTAAATGCAAAAAGCAGCTTTTGGTCTTTCCAAACAAACCCCAGCTGAAATCCCATATGCAAAATCTAATATATATCTCTCTCAAATAACCCCTACCACCCCATGCAACCAATAGGGACCAAGAAAAATTTAAAATTTAAAATTTATGTAATAATTAATCCTCCATTAAAAATTTCTATAAAAACAAGACATAAACCCTCTTCTTCTCCTTCATACTTTCGGATGAGAGGGTGAGAGGGAGAGATCACCAACAATCACTAAGTATTTTCAAAGAAGAAGGAGAGAAGAACGAAAGAAGAAGGAGAGAAGGAAGAAAAAAGGAGGAAAGGATCAAGGGAGCTGCTATAGAGCTAAGTCCTATTCTGCTACAACCTTCTGAGCATCCAACAAGGTAAGTAAATCTCCTAAAACCCTCTAATAATCTCTCATGAAATAACCCTTAATCCATCTCTATAAGAAACCCTAAAAATAAGAAACAAAGAATAACTCAAAAAGGCGTCGTAGGAGTAGTTTATGGACTGTTTGGGTGTAATCAAGCTTTGCATGTACTTGCATATGTATATTTTGGAGTTTTGGTTTATATGAGTTTATGACATGCATGCGAAGAAAACACATCAAAAATGGACATCGCATGAGCTAAGCTATTAAAACCCTAAGTAACCTGAATTTCTGGACTTACCAACATTCTTTCCCGAACTTTAAAACATCATAACTAATTGTAGAAAAATGATCTTAAATTGATTTTTATGTCTGGACCTTGATTTTTGAGTTCTCTTGCATACAAAATTTGTTTAAAATGATTTCGTTAGGTAGAACTCTAGATATGTCATTTTTTTCCAAAGAGTGTTGATCTTGACCACTCTGAATTACAGACCTAAAAACCCTCAGCTAAAGTGAGAATCGAGCTTTGGTCAAAACATAACAATTGTAGAGGATATATTTATCTTTCTGTCCACCAAAAATGAGCCAAAAATATGAAGTCTGGATAGATTAAAACCCTTCCCAAAGTCACTATTGAGGTTTAGTGACTGATAGACCTCTCTGTCACACATTTTTGGGAGATCAGAAACCTAACTCTTTAGAAGCCAAATCGAAAAGCGGTAAACATGCAAAATGTAGCTAACATATTAAACTAAATACTGAGTAAAAATCGGCCCGAAATACCCTCGTATGATACCCCAAAGGTGTTGAGAATTCTCTATTAAAAACACATTCTGCAGGCCCTTTTTAGGCTGATCGAACCCTTTTTATAAATTAACCAAAATTTCAAACTTTTTTCAAACAACTTGCCCTAGCATAAAACATGAAACTTGTAGGGAACACCTTAAACTAAAATTTCACCAAACATCAGAGTCATAGTCCTTGAATTGATGCCCCAAAATAGTGGCCAACAGAGGTGTAAATTCTGTACTTTTCTTTGTAAAGTGCTGAATGATTTTTCCTAAATTAAATCAAATAACCTTTTTACCCTAAGATTTAACCTTAGTGCTAAATATGAAAGTTGTAGAAAATATTTTTATCAAATTTGTAGTACTCCGGTCTGGACCCTAGTAGTAATCACCTAGATTATAACAACTCGTGATAGCAACTCAACCCAAACTTTAGCTTTAGCGACGGTTAGTTGACAAGATCATAGGTCGCTAGAAGGATGGGATCCTAACTCCACCCGAAACCCTAAAAAAATCAAATACTCAGAAAAATCTCGAGACAACTTAAATTAAATAAATAATATAAAATATAAATTAAAAATTAAAAATTAAAAATTCTCATAATTAGGGTAAAACGACCATTTTGCCCCTAATACAGTAAAAAGTCCTAAAAGTTCAAAATTTGACATATGGATATCCAAAATCAAATATTTATATACAATTAATTAATAAAAGACAAAATAACAACAAAAATAACCAAATTTCCCTTGTATGGCCGACCACCTAGGGATATGTGCCCAAAAAGTTATTTTTTACCTTTTTAAACTTAAAAATGAGAAAAAAATGTATTAATTAAGCATTATTTTGACCTAATACATTTATACAAGTAATATACATGATAATATAATAATATAGGTCAACAAAAGTAAACAAATAATTTTTTAAAGTCTCTACACAATAAATAAGTCAAAAAGTTAATTCTAGTCAAACTAGCTTAATTTAGCTTAAAAGCCTACACTTATTTAATTAATTGCTATCAAAATTATGATAAATCGTGAAAAGACTAAATTAATTATAAATATATTAATATAATAGGTTTTAATAGGTTTGGATACCAAAAAGACACATAAAAATTAATATTTTATGCATATTCTTTCACAAAATGGTACCAAAACTTAATTTAAAACCCAAATTAAATGCAAAAATCAGCTTTTTAGTCTCCCAAACAGGCCTGGCCAAAATTTACCTGTCCCAAGTCTAAAAATATATCTCTCAAGCCACTCTCACCTCCCATGCAACCAATAAAATTGAAGAAAATTTAATTTAAAACTTCATTGCAATTATTATCTTCCATTACAATTTTTTTTAAAAAAAACAAGGCATAACCCCCATTCTCTTCATACACATTCGGCTGAGAGAGAGAGAGAGTGAGAGAGGGAGAGCTACCACAAAAATATTCTAAGTGTTCTAAGAGAGAAGGAGAGAAGAAGAAAGGAAGAAGGAAGAAGGAAGAAGGAAGAAGGAAGAGGGAGCTAGGAGGAATTAAAGAGGAAACACTAAAGTCAAGTCCTATTCTCCTTCAATCTTGTAACGTCAAAAGAGGTAAGTAAATTTTCTAAAACCCTCTGATATTCTCCCATAAGTTAACCTTCAATCCATATCTATAATCAACCGTAAGAAAACAAAATAAAGAATAACTCAAAAAGGCGTCGTAGGAGTAGTTTATGGGCTGTTTATGTATGAATAAGTTTTGCACGTGTTTGTATATGTATATTTTTTAGTTTTATGGCCTAAACATATTTTGGAGTTTTGATTTATGTGGGTTTATAACATGCATGTAAAAAAACCACAACAAAAATGGACACCGCATGAGCTAAGCAACTAAAACCCTAGGTAACCTAATTTTTTTGGGCTTACCTACTTTCTGCCACGAACTTTAAAACATCATAACTAAATGTAGAAAAATGATATTATAGTGATTTTTATGTCCAGAACTATATACTTGAGTTCTCTTTCATAAAAAAATTAGTTTGAAGTAATTTTATTGGGTAGAACTCCAAATATGTCATTTTTTCCAAAGAGTGTCAAATCTTGACCACTCTGAGTTGCAGGCCTAAAAACCTTAAGTTAGAGTGAGAACCGAGCTTCGGTGAAAACATAAAACTTGTAGAGAACATATTTATCTTTCTGGTCACCAAAAATGAACCAAATATATGAAGTTTTGATATGTCAAAGCCCTTCCCAACGTCACTATTGTGGTTCAGTGACTGACAGATCTCTTCATCACACATTTTTGTGAGATCATAAACCTAACTTTCTAGAAGCCAAATCCAAAAGTGGTAAACATGAAAAATGTAGCTAACATTTTAAACTAAATACTGAGCAACAATTAGCTGAAAATACCCTCGGATGATACCTCAAAGGTTTTGAGCATTCTCTGTTAAAAACACATTCTACGGACCCTTTTTAGGCTGAATGAACCCTTTTTATAAATTGGCCAAAATATCAAACTTTTTCCAAACAACTTGCTCTATCACAAAACATGAAACTTGTAGATAACACCCTAAACTAATACCTCACCAAACATCATACCTATAGTCCTAGAATGGATGCCCCAAAAACATGGCTAACAGAAGCCCAATTGCTGTGTTTTTCTCTGTAAAATGCTGAATTATTTTTACTAAAATAAAATAAATGACATTTTTACCTTAGGAACTGACCTTGGTGATAAATATGAAAGTTGTAGAAAATATTTTTATTTAATTGGTGTTCAAATTTTAGAAATTAAATCAATATCTAGGTACTTAAAAACACTGTTGTAATTTTAAAACTAGCAATTGAACTTTTACGTAAAATTGGCAAAGTGTTCGAATGACGTATTACTTATGGAACTTGAGTGTGTGAACCTTATATAAACATTTTAAGTAATTAGTATATGAAAATGGTGCTTTTGATGAAATGAACTCATGCCGATGGCTCGATTTTATGTCGCATAAATTATACTTATGTTTCGCATGCTTGTACTTGAGGTTTTAGCAAGTTGTACCATGTGCTATACTATGTTATGCTACAATTAATTGTACACGAGAAACATAATGCACATTATAAGCGTTCTTGCATTGCATCTTGAGTTATCGTAGTCCTTCTTTCCTTTCAAATTGGGTTGGGTGACATGGAAATCATTTATTTAGTGGTTGTGGGTCTAGGGCGTCCCTAGTTGCCATATTTGAAATGAAATAGGAGGTTTTTTATTATAAAATGGGGAATTAGGCACCATGGGTTCGTTACTAGCTTTAATTAGACTTTGGGTTGACACCTAATGAATATCCTGGTCCTTAAGGTGGGATTGGTCGACCTGGAATAAGGATGGGTAAAATTAGATAAAGGTCGGTCCCCACACCGTTGCCATTGAGTAAAACAGCTGTGGCATAAAACTCGACAATACATTTACTATTCGCAACGAGGCGAGGATAGGTTCAGTGATCAAGAGCCATCAAGTCTATTCTGTAATTCCCAGCGTAGAATTCATGATAATGTCCTGGAAGTACTTGGGTTGGAAAATTGTATTGCATTCATCTGCATCATGCACTCACACAAATATTCTTATATATATTTGTCCTGTTAAGAATGGCAAATTGTCTGTCTCTTTGTCCTTAAATTTGTATTGGGTATTATACAATATGTATTGTAGGATATTTTATTGTGAGTTTGTTAGACGGTTTAGGAAATTTGCTTCTGGGCTCTGGCTCATGGCATTCGTGCCACAGGTGAAGAAGAAGAACAGTTTGCTGAGGGTACGTTCGTAGGAGAAAAAGACTTCAAGGAGCGAAGAGAGTAGTGGGAGCCAGCAAATCCCAACAGTGCCGCTTGAAGACGTAGGATGTTTACCTTTTGATCTTATGTTCAGTTTCCACGGACATAATGTTACTTTTGTTAATTTTTCTGGATAACTGTAATCGTTAAGTATGTTGGACAAGTTCTAAATCTTTAATGATGTAGTAATTATCATATGTAATTACTACATATGATAATTGGTGTTCTAATTTCAAAAATTAGAACACTGTCAAGGACGAGGGGTCACAAAATTGGTGTTCTAATTTCAAAAATTAAATCAATGTTTAAGTGCATTAAAACACTGTCGCAACTTTAAAACTAGCAATTGAACATTTACCTAATATTTGCTAAGTGTGCAAATGTCATGTTGCTTTATAGAATTTGAGTATGTGAACTTATATGAACTTTGTGAGTGATTAGAGCATGAAAATAATAATTTTGATGAAGTGAACTTCTGCCGATAGTCCGATTCTATGTCACATAATTTATGATTATGTTTCGCATGCTTGTACTTGATACTTTAGCAAGTTGTACCCTGTGCCATACTATGTTTACATGCCATGCTATAATTAATTGCACACGAGAAGCATATTTCACATCATGAGCATCCCTACATTTTATCTTCGGTTATCAGAGTCCCTTCGTACCTTTCAAATTGGGTTGGGTGACATGGAAATCATTTATTCAGTGGTTGTAGATCTAGGGCGTCCCTGGTTGCCATATTTGAAATGAAATCGGAGGTTTTAAATATAAAAGGAGAATTAGGCACCATGGGTTCGTCACTAGCTTTAATTAGATTTTGGGTTGATACCTAACGAGAATCTTAGTCCTTAATGTAGGACGGTTGGCCCATATAAGTGTGGCTGATAAAAACTAGGTGGCCCGCCCCCACATCGTCGCCATTAAGTAAAACGGCTGAGGCATGTAGCCAAGGCGAGCGTTTACCTTTCGCAACGAGGTCAGGATCGGTTAGGTGATCAATATACCATCAAGTCTACTCTGTAATTCTCGGCATGGAATTCATGATATTGTTCTGGATGTATGTTTGGTTGGGCAACTCTGCATTCATCTGCATCACGCACTTGCACAATTGCTTTTATATATGCTTACCCTGTTGAAAATTCTAAAATGCCTGTCTCTTTGGCCTTAAATTGTATTGGGTATTATACGATATGTATTGTAGGATATTTTGTCGTGAGCTTGTCAGACGGTTTAAAAAATTTGCTTCTGAGCTCCGGCTCATGGCATTCGTGCCACAAGTAAAGACGAAGAATTATTTGAAGAAGGCGGGTTCGTTGAAGGAGAAGATTTTAGGGAAGAGGGAGAGTGGCAGGAGCTAACAGACCCCAACAGTTTCGCTTGAAGACGTAAGATATTTGCTTTTTGATCTTTTGTTCAGTTTTCCACGGATATATTGTAACTTTTGTTAAATTTTCTGGATGATTGTAATCATTAAGTATTTTGAACAAATTATGAACTGTTAATGATGTATTAATTATCATATGTAATTATGAATGCTCGGCTAGAATATATCCCTTATTTATAGTTATGTATGTCCCGACGTGCCCGAAGAACGGGGCGTCACAGTTGGTATCAGAGCCTAGGTTTAGTGAACTTTCAGGCCTTGGAAAATGGGAGACTGCGATTTCTGTAGCGTAGAAACTCTGTAGAATGTCTGTACTAATAATTTATCACATATAATTTTAACAACTTAAAATCTTTACCTTAGAGTTTTCTCTATTTTTCTTTCTTTAGGATGGCATCTGACGCAGAATCGGCTGGGGAACCGTGGGCAGCATCGGAACCACAGGACTCAAACCCTAAGGAAGAATCCGCTGAAGAGCAAGACCCGGTAGACGTGTTTTCACTAGCATGGATGTTTCTGGACGAGTGGCCAGCTTAGGGAGAAGAAGAGGTCAAGG
This sequence comes from Heliamphora pulchella, assembly GCA_032270985.1. Classification (NCBI taxonomy): domain Eukaryota; kingdom Viridiplantae; phylum Streptophyta; class Magnoliopsida; order Ericales; family Sarraceniaceae; genus Heliamphora; species Heliamphora pulchella. Next base: position 14,394 of record JAULJZ010028701.1, on the reverse strand, counting down.
AAGTAGGAGCAAACGAAGAACCTGATGTAGTAGGGGACGAGGTGGACTTCGGAGCAGACGATGAGGAGGGACTTGAGGACGACGACGAGAACGAGGAGCGAGCCATCGCTTTCTTTTATGATCCACTAGAGGCGTCGCCACCAAATCCAGATGATGATGAAGCTATAGACACAGTAATCTACTGGAGCTGCTAGGACTACCGTAAAGACAATAGTGTTGAGGAACGGGTGTATGCGAGAGTATTCCCTGAAAGGACGTGGAAGTGGAAAAAGCCCGAGTCTTTTCCAAAGTACATGGGTCCACTAAGGGTATTGGAGAGGTGCGATGAAACCACCTACCGTTTGTAGGTACCGCTGGGATTCAAAAAGTTGTTAGGGGATAGAATGGATGCAAAGTGGATGCAGATATAGAAACCAAGGGAAAGGAGACGAATCATCAACCCGCGCAACTCGGTAATTGACTTTAACAATTCAAAAACGTACCTGGAGATACCAGTTGCCAAAATTAACAAGACTCGTATGGGGTCAGAGGGCTTTTGGCATGTGAAAGTGCAGTGGTGCTGCTACGGTACCTACGAGGCGACATGGGAATGTGACTTAGTCATTCGCTACTTCTATCCGCATCTGTTTGTCTAGGCTTTAACATGATAGGTGTTGTGTCTCTCCTTCGTCGAATATTATGCTTGTGTTAGGCGAACTTTTGAACAACTTTGTAATGGTTATATGTTTGAATAAAATGCAAGCGTTCGTTGTTAAATTCTTCATAAGCTATCTCATAATCTCAAACTAAAATCTACAATATCCCAAGAACATGAAGACAATTAAGAATGGAAATAACCCCCGAATCTCGACACTCTCTTAGGATAGTTGATAGACGATCAAACTACCGACAAGTTAACCAACCCCTAGATAATAAAGCACTAGGAGAAGCCTAAGTTTTTAGGAAACACCGTTAAAACCCCGTAACTTCACCCTTACGAGTTTATCTTCCCAGATCCTTGTATCAACTTCTATACTCGGTTAAAATTCTTTGCTTCTAATAGCACCGGTCCTCAACAATGCTACCCAGTAACATTCATAGGTAATCCTTCACCACCATTATTTTCCTGACTTCAATACTATGTTCGCCTGAAGCAATTTTGTGAACTCTTGGAATCCCAACAGGGGGAGTTGACTTGGATGCTTGAATTTAAGTACGTTAGGCCGACGTAACTTCATGACAATTATCTAGTTTGGCTACCCATTGCTTAAACGTATCTTTTGCCAAGGTCTGATATCGTACAGATTGATCTCAGGAACCTCCTTTCAGTAATGTTCATTAGTAGCTAATCTCATTTCTTCAATGCATCTGAGCCTCAATCGACCTCTCAACCTGAGTCAACAGTGATTGCTTTAAACTATGACACCTTGTCTTTAAACTATTTGGGAGTCCACCCTAAGATATTCTAACCCCGGTTACATCTTGTGCTTATACCATTTGAAATCCTCAGCTAAACGCTTACCTATTCACTACCTTATGATCACCTTCTCTGAAATCAGTAAGACTGAGCTGACCATCATTATCAAACTCTGCATATGTTTTGCCCGTCAACCCTCAAAGCCTTGCCCCGTAGGTCTGTGACAAACGATGATCGTCTGGATATCAAGTTATTAGGCTTCGACGCTTTCACGAAAGACTAAGACAATGCACGGGAACCTCTTAACACCTCTTCGAATCATAGGGCAATCATTCCTCAACATTACGACTTAAAGTACCATCAACGTTTGCGTTTAACAATGTTTTAAAAGCTGAGACCCCAACTGCTGGAATGGTTAAGTAAGGGTTTACTCAACTAACTACACCTTTTCAAAGAACCCGACGAACAGAATTATGTCATCAGTAATCTACAATTAGAAACAACAGCTTCACACTAAGGGATCCACAAACCCTACAAATGGGGAAGCAAAAGGTCCGTACTGATAATTGATAAGTGGAAAACAAGAGACAACCTCGAGTTTAGGAAACCCTTAGTATGCAAAAAAAGAAAGAGTATCCGTACGCATCAATGTTTACGCTAGGCTTTTCTCATCAAAATGCTAGTATCTGAATCCTGTCATCCTCACCTATAATGAAGAATTCTAACGACAACATGAGCATTTGGAGCCTGATGGAGAATTAACCATCAAACCACAATGAATCATACGTCTCGATATTTGCCTTAGATATACCTTTTATCACATTCAATTGCTCTAGAATGACTAACCACTAGAGAGAAATGGTCCAATTATTAGGAGAAACACTCAAACCCCGCGTACCAGCAAGTGAAGGACAAACATCACAACACTTGGAAAGACTGGAATAGGAACAAAAGTATATGATTATGGACTTCGCCATCAGGATCGCCAAGGTCACCTTAAGAGCACGATAACATTCGAATTACAATGAATTGCCTCGCTAAGGCTGGTCGCTCACTATCCACAAACTTGAGGACACATTGGTAGCTACAAGCAAAAAGTATATCCAAGTGATTTTACACCAACATAAGTTCTCTACCATACCTAACCAAAACCCACATCTCGCCTGGGCTGTCTAAACACCTGGTTCTGAACCATCAAAAGTATGTTAAGAGTATGAATAAGGGAAATTAAAGGAAGCTCTTATCTTCAGTCCAGACCTGCTTACAACAAACAGCTCCCGTGCTAGCTTTTACTACCATATAGGGTTTTGTGAGAGCACAATACTGCGAGATTATCAATATACGAAATAGAAATAGAGAGGAACTGATTGGTCAAAATAGATCTCTGCTAGTGAACACAGTGAGACCCCTAATGTAATAACAGAAATTCATATAGAACCCAGCAAAGTAGCCATGCATTGACAATCTACGGTAAAGAACGATAGAACCTCATTAAATAAGACTTTCATACTAATAAACAGATTGAGTGTTATACTTTCACCTTATAAGTAGAACCAACTTTACCAAACAATACGATGACCCTTTTCCCCTTTTCTCTTTTCTAAAGATGGTGGGATAAAGATAGAACCACGAGAGCTCAGTAAGAGTAAATGGAACCAAGGAGGAAGTAGACGTTCCCAGCACGAATCTGGAAAGATCTAGTGGCCAATCTGGATTAAACACAAGGAAAGGCACCCTAAGAAGGATCATGGTACTTGTGGGACCTAAGAGTACAGAATATCCCAACACCTGAAAAGAAAAATCTTTCCCAAACAACCGAGGTCTGGATCAAGGCTACAAGGCAACAACAACCAACAGTAAGAGCTTGCTATAGGTACAACCAGCCAGAACATAAGATGATGCACTACCCGACAAGAACTGAAGAAGACAATCAAGGAGGACCACTATGGAATAACAAGAAGATCACACGCTCGGAACCTTACTCTCAAGGTGATCGAAAGGAACAACTAGGGAAAAGGGCACCAAAATTAAAAATTTGTTATCAATGCCGGAAGCCCAGACATAAAAAGTATGAATGCCCACTGCAAAAAAGGATTAAACTACAACGGCCGTCAACAAGGGCAAGGCGGCTACAAGGATCAAACAAATTTGTTGCAGCAAGAAACAAGTAGGTTGAAGAAGGTGGTGCAACTCGACCAACCAGAGAGCGATGAGGGGAGTGTCCGCTATTCACAAAAGATAAGCTCAAAAGTCTGCTTTAATTGCAGTAAATATGGACATAGAAAGTTTGAATGCCCGCTACTAAGAGGAAGAAACTACAACATTCGTCGAAAGGGAATGGGCAGTTCAGGAAGGATGATACAATTCGACCAACAAGAGAACTAATGGACATGAGGCTCGCCTTCACAAGATAAAAAGGAAAGTTCGTTAATGATCAGAGGTACGCCCAAATTCGCAAACTCTAAGATATATGTTAGTTAGACTTGTTGCATTGTCCTGAGAAAGGAAACGCTTGAAGGACAAAGGCTTTTAGGCTAGCTCTAGTTAGACAACTCCAGCGCCACTGATAAGCAATGTGACCTTTGAGAATCATGTAGTTATCGGTCTAAGATGTTAGCTAGACAAAATAAATATAGCTCAAAGTGATAATCGCAATAGCCTAACCTTATTTATATCCTCAATAAAGAACTACTCAAGTAAACGAGGACAAAACTTCAAAGCAAAGTGATACAAGTAATAATCCACAGCCTTTCGCACAAAATTTCGAGGACAAAATTTATTTAAGGGGGGTAGATTGTAACACTCCAGTCCGGACCCTAGTTATAACCATCTAGATTGTAACAACCCAGCCTGGACCTTAGTTGTAACAGCCCAGACTGTAACTACCCGTAGAGCGATTTAACCCAACCCCTAGTATTAGCAACGGAAAGACAATGAGAACTTAGGTTATTACATGAATATAAGAAAACCCTAATTTGACTCGAAAGCCCTAAAAAGACCAAATATTCAGAGACAAAATCCTAAAACTCAGAAGAGTCCCGGGACGGCCCAAATTAAGTAAATAACATAAAATATAAAATTAAAAATCAAAAATTCTCATAATTAGGTAAAATAACTATTTTGCCCCTAGTATAGCAAAAAGTTCTAAAAATTCAAAACATGACACATGGACATCCAAAATTAGATATTTATATATAATTAATTAATAAAAGATAAAATAACAATAAATAAGATCAAATTGCCCGTGCATGGCCGGCCATCTAGGAAAATGTGTCCAAAAAGCTACTTTTTACCTTTTTAAGCTTAAAAAATGAGATAAAGAAGTATTAAATAAGCATCATTTTGATCTAATACTTTTTATACAAGTAATATATATAATAATATAATAATATAGGTCAGCAAAAGTAAACAAATAATTATTTAAAATCTTTACACAATAAATAAGTCAAAAAGTTAATTTTAGTCAAACTAACTTAATTTAGTTTAAAAGCCTACACTTATTTAATTAAATGCTATCAAAATTATGATAAATTATGAGAAGACTAAATTAACTATAAATATATTAATATAATAGGTTTTAGTAGGTTTAGGTACCCAAAAGATACATAAAATTAATATTTTATGCATTTTCTTGCACAAAATGATACCAAAATATAATTTAAACCCTAATTAAATGCAAAATATAGCTTTGGGTCTTCCCACACAAACCCCAACTGAAATCCCATCTGCAAAATCTGATATATATCTCTCTGAAATAACTCCCACCACCCCATGCAACCAATAGGGACCATGAAAATTCAAATTTTAAAATTTGTGTAATAATTAATCCTTCATCAAAATTTTCTATAAAAACAAGACATAAACCCTCTTCTTCTCCTTCATACTTTCGACTGAGAGGGGGAGAGAGAGAGACCACCAAAAATCTCTAAGTATTTTCAAAGAAGAAGGAGAGAAGAAGAGAGAAGGAAGAAAGAAGGAGGAAAGGATCAAGGGAGGTGCTATAGAGCTAAGTTCTATTCTCATACAACCTTTTGAGCATCCAACAAGGTAAGTAAATTTCTTAAAACTCTCTGATAATCTCTCATAAAATAGCCCTCAATCCATCTCTATAAGCAACCCTAAAAATAAGAAACAAAGAATAACTCAAAAAAGTGTCGTAGGAGTAGTTTATGGACTGTTTGTGTGTAATCAAGCTTTGCATGTACTTGCATGTGTATATTTTTGAGTTTTATGGCTTGAGTATGTTCTGGAGTTTTGGTTTATATGATTTTATGACATGCATGCAAAGAAAACACATCAAAAATGGACACCGCATTAGCTAATCTATTAAAACCCTAAGTAACCTGATTTTCTAGACTTACCAACATTCTGCCCCGAATTTTAAAACATCATAACTAATTGTAGAAAAATGGTCTCAAAGTGAGTTTTATGTCAAGACCTATATTTTTGAGTTTTATTTCATACAAAATTTGTTTGAAGTGATTTCGTTGGGTAGAACTCCAGATATGTCATTTTTTCCAAAGTGTGTCAGATCTTAACCACTCTGAGTTGCAGACCTAATAACCCTAAGTTAAAGTGAGAACCAAGCTTTCGTCAAAACATAGAACTTGTAGAGAACTTATTTATATTTCTGTCCACTAAAAATGATCAAAAACTATGAAATCTTGATAGGTCACAGTCCTTCCCAAAGTCACTGTTGAGATTCAGTAACTGACAGACCTCTCTATCACACATTTTTGTGAGACTAAGAACCTAGCTTTTTAGAAGCCAAATCTAAAAGTGGTAAACATGAAAAATGTAGCTAACATATTAAACTAATTACGAAACAAAAACCATCCCAAAATACCCGCAGATGGTACCCCAAAGGTTTTGAGCATTCTATGTTAAAAACACATTCTACAGACCCTTTTTAGGTTGACTTATAAATTAGCCAAAATCTCAAGCGGTTTCCAAATAACTTACCCTAGCATAAAACATGAAACTTGTAGGGGACACCTTAAACTAAAACCTCACCAAAAATCAAAGCCATAACCCTTGAATTGATGCCCCAAAATAGTGGCCAATAGAGACCTAAATTCTACACGTTTCTCTGTAAAGTGCTGAATGGTTTTCTCTAAATTAAATCAAATGGCCTTTTTGCCCAAGGATCTAACCTTAGCGCTAAACACGAAAGTTGTAGGAGATATTTTTACCAAATTGGTGTTCAAATTTTAGAAATTAAATCAATATCTATGTGCTTCAAAACACTGTCGCAACTTTAAAACTAGCAATTGAACATTTACCTAAAATTTGCTAAATGTGCAAATGGCATGTTGCTTTATGGAATTTGAGTATGTGAACTTATATGAACTTTGTGAGTGATTAATGCATGAAAATGATAATTTTGATAAAGTGAACTCCTGCCGATAGTCCGATTCTATGTCACATAAATTATGGTTATTTTTCGCATGCTTGTACTTGATGCTTTAACAAGTCGTACCACGTGCCATACTGTGTTTACATGCCATGCTATAATTAATTACACACGAGAAGCATATTGCACATCATGAACATCCCTACATTTTATCTTGGGTTATCGGAGTCCCTTCGTACCTTTCAAATTGTGTTGGGTGACATGGAAGTCATTTATTCAGTGGTTGTGGATTTAGGGCATCCCTGGTTGCCATATTTGAAATGAAATCAGAGGTTTTAATTATAAAAGGGGAATTAGGCACCATGGATTCGTCACTAGCTTTAATTAGATTTTGGGTTGACGCCTAACGAACATCTTAGTCCTTAATGTGGGACGGTTGGCCCGTCTAAGGGTGGCTGATAAAAATTGGGTGGCCCTCTCCCACGCCGTTGCTATTGAGTAAAACGGCTGAGGCATGTACCCAAGGCGAGCGATTACCTTTCACAACGAGACTAGAATAGATTAGGTAATCAATATACCATCAAGTCTACTGTCACACCCCAAACTCCGGGTCACGCGAAAAGTCACAGAACAACCAGCAAACTGCCCAAACAAAAGGGATTTAAAAACCAGAAGACCAAACAAGGCCAAAACCTTTGTAAAAACGTACTGTCGAGAGTTTATTGATTTAAAAGAGTAGCCAAAAGACTATAGTTACAGCCCCACAAGCTAAGCCTTTAAAAACAAAATACGAGTTTTGGTTAAGAAAATCTTTTCGTTTTAAAAGAAGCTTAGGCCATTCCAAAATCTACCTCGAAGCACAAAGGTTTATGTGAAGCAAAAACCATTTGAAAATCTCGTTTGTAAACCGTTGATCCCAACAACGAAAAACGTAGTATGAAACTACGGAAAACAATAGCCAACACAAGGTTCTCTCAAAAACATTAAAACATGCATGCATCCATAGAATAGTATACGATTTACAACATGTTATCTCAAAACATGAAACATATGCAGAAAGGTATAAACTACCTAACAAAGACAAGGTAACAGAATCTTGTCATCAGCCTCCTCCGGGTATCACCAGGTCAACCTACTGGACCATGCTTACCTAAAAAAGGTTTTACAGCAAAATTCCACACCGTGAGCCGAAACCCAATAGAAACATACTATAAAGCTGCAAAGCAGGTTATGCAATCATAAGCATACAAGCTCAACCACATGAGCTTAAAAGGTTTTTCATCCTGAAAACCACCAGTTTTCCATCAGGCTAACACGAGCCTCAAAACGATTTTATTTCATAAAACCCTACATTTTCGTCCTCAAAACCATGCATATCACATAGTGGGAGCTAACTAAACCACAAAGCCAAAAGGTTTTACATCATAAAATCCCAAGTTTTTCCATCAGACTCCCAAAATAGTTTTTTTTTCCCAACCAAGCATTTAAACAATACAAAACCACATTTTACAGTTGAAAGAAAACGATAAGCAAAACGTCATTTTCCCACTCAGATCACACACCGAGGAAAGATAAAAGATATTTTCCACTCGGAACACACACAGCCGAGGAAAATAAAATAGTATGCTCCACTCAGCCTACACCACCGAGGAGAAAAGATAAAATATAGTCCACTCGGAACACGCAACCGAGGATAAAGTAAAATAAATCCTATGTACCGACTCCGTCACAAGGGGACAGAGGTAACAACTATAGACTCCTGCCCATTACCTAGTTCCAGCATCACTCAAGACCTGCTAGGTAATGATAAGTTCTATACGAAGCACCACGACGTAAAAGCTAACTTTACGGGCGACAACCCGAGGGGAAAGAGCACCCTAACCGACCTTCTTTACGAGACCAACCCCGAAGGATAACAAAGGTACCTACATTGCGCACGTTTTCAGACTTTCACCGAGGGCAACTCGTGCCAAATACCCGTCATCCCGGCACATCTAGAGAATCATTTCATAAAAATCGTACCATAGTTCAACAACCAAAATATTTTCGTAAAATACATTATATATGCATATAGATCCATCCATCAGCATGCAGATCAACAAAACATTTCAAAATGTTTTTTCCCATTTTCAATAAAATGATTCAAAACCTGAGACTCAACCCCAAATGCGAGCTCTAAACCTCCAAAACACCAAGTATTGAGATTTTCATCAAAAACCACCATTTTTCACCGTTTTCAATAACACCCTTTGAAAACCATAAATCCACATGCCATACGATGTAATAAGCCAAGAAAATTGAAAAACATGCTTTTTACCTGAAAAACCATGGTTTAAACAAAAATATGACATTTTATGTATTTTCTACCCGGTGAAAATACATATAATTGCATACAACACCCTTATACAGCAGTAGGGTCTAAAATCCTATCTCGACGAGTCAAAACTCGAAACCTCGAAAATCGAACCTCGACGAAATTGAATTCTGTCCGGCTATATGCAAAGCCCCCATCACCAACACCAAGAATCCGCAGTCCGATCGCTGAAAATCGATCCCCGAGCCCATCAAAATCTAGAGAGAAGGCAGAGAGAAAATCAGATCTGAGATGAAAATATCCCAAAATATCTCAAAATATCTCTAAACACTGATATTTATAAGAAACGCTCAAAGATATCACAGGTCAGTCGACTGGACCCCAATCCAGTCGACTGAAAAACTTTCTGGAAAGTCAAAAATATCTCACCGCCTCAAGTCCAGTTGACTGGACCCTCTTAGTCAGTCGACTGAACCACCAAAAACCCCACTCAGTCGACTGAAGTCCTCACTGGAATTTTCTCAAACTATTTTCTGCTACAGAACAGGTTTTATAGCCTAAACACTTGCCAAACAAACCACTTTCGAACCCGAACAAGCATAAAACTCGTACGCACATCCTATTCTATTATGAAGAAACAAAACCCCAACATACCAAGATCAAAGGTTAACTCAAACTCCGTCAACACTTAAATTATTCTCAAAATAAACTGGATTAGGGTCTCACATCTACTCTGTAATTTCCGGCGTGAAATTCATGATATTGTTCTGAATGTATCTTGGGTTGAGTTACTGCATTGCATTCATCTGCATCACGCACTTGCACAATTGCTCTTATATATGCTTACCTTGTTGAAAATGCTAAAATGCCTATCTCTTTAGCCTTAAATTGTATTGGGTATTATACGATATGTATTGTAGGATATTTTGTTGTGAGTTTGTTATACGGTTTAGAAAATTTTCTTTTGGGCTCCAGTTCATGGCATTCGTGCCACATGTAAAGATGAAGAATTATTTGAAAAAGGTGGGTTCGTTGAAGGAGAAGATTTTGCGAAAGAGGGAGAGTGGCAGCAGCCAGCAGACCCCAACAGTGCCGCTTGAAGACGTAGGATATTTGTTTTTTGATCTTTTATTCAGTTTTCCACGGACATAGTGTAACTTTTGTTAAATTTTTTGGATGACTGTAATCATTAAGTATTTCGAACAAATTTTGTACCGTTAATGATGTATTAATTATCATATGTAATTATGAATGTTCAGCTAGAATATGTTCTTTATTTATAGTTACGTATGTCCCGACATGCCCGAGGAACGGGGCATCACAAGTACCAAGGTCGGACGACGCCTATAGACCTAGGTGTTTTTATCATCACCGGGCCACGCAAGGCCCAATGAATAAATACCCATTCCATAGCCCAACATGGAGAGTACACATTTTCGATTTCTCTCAAAAACACTGATGGGTGGGCCGCCCAAGAACACGCTTTTACAGGGATTAACCTGATGGAAGGGCCTACCAAACATTGCACAAATTTTTGAACTTTCACTGCGGAGTTACTCGAGCCCAATCTTAATTATTCAAATTGTTCACACGGTGCCTTAATTAAGTTATTCACAATTAAACCAACATGAGTCCAACCGTCAAGCCGGTTCTTTTCGCCAAACCCGACATCATTAATGTTTCAATTATTAACAACTCAATTATCTTTATAATTCTTATATTTAAATTAACAAAGTAAGATACAATCAAATTCCATATCTCAAGCTATTACATATATTCAACAATTCATGAAATTTATTTAAATTTCTCAACACAACGCTATACCATTTTCACATATCCCCAAAATTCTCGCAATTAACATATCAATGAGTTAATATAAGTCCCAATTTATCAAAAATCCAACCAATTTCACCATTTGGGTCTAAAACTCCAAATCTCCATAGTTTTGATACAAGTGAAACCCTAATTTCAAGAAACTCAAGTTAAAGGTTCTCCCATGGTAATATCAAGATTAAACCACCATAAATCATCCAAAACCACAAGCTCCAGAAGTTGACTTCTCGCAATTAACAAACATCATCCCGATACCGAAGAAAGACGGAAGGATCGAGTGTGTGTTGACTTCAAGATGTTGGAGGTAAACTGTCAAGATCATTTATTTGAATACGATTTTTTGATAAAAAATTACTGGGTGGGTAATCGCCGAAACAAACTCCAGATTAAGACTTTTTGAGTCGAACGATCAAAATAAAACCCGTACTCCCAAAGTTAGATTTGGGATTATAGCTTTCGAAATCTGGAGGATTGATTTCGGTTACTACATTAACCACGAATGTGAATCCTTTGAGTTGAAGCCCCAATCAAGCCTTCTACTATATTCCCAATGCGAGTAATGAACGTAGAGTGGGTTACGATCCTTCGTGAAGTTAAACCTGCTAAACTAATCACAATAGGGAATACGTGGAAATCCTAGTCTTGAAAGACGACTTATGATTTATGTTTAGCATAACCGCGTATATATAGGGCTACAACAGGGACCTGTGAAGTAAATATGACTTGCGCTTCTATTATAATTATGAAAACCCGCCTGCCCCTAAGACAATTTCACAAAAACATAAATTAAAATTCATACCACTAATGAATCGCACTTGCACTCACAGCCAGATTCTCAAAATCGATTATTCGAGTTTCTGTTATTAAACGGTTAACTCATTTTCCCATGTTAATATTTTCATTACCTACCAATTAAATTAAATTACTGATAATTTAATTTAATCAGCTTCTTAAAATTCCTTAAACCATTCCACTTAACTTATTTGCCGGCAGGATAATTAAATCCACCTGCATGGTTTAGCCCGATCAAAACTTATAAGATTTTTTAAGGGGGTATCGTCAATTCCGAACAATCGGGACGTGGATTCCATCAATAATTAATATTTACCATATAATTAATAGCGCTATCCAACTCACCGGGACTATTGACTTATAAAAGATCGCACTCTCTAGTGAATCAAAACAACGAACATTAAATATATGTAAATAATAATTATTTCAGAATTAAGAGCATAAGCACTCATTATAACATTGGGGTGTAAATTAATTTATATAATTAGTATAAAATTAATTACTCCAATGTGGTTCTGTTCAATACACACAAAGTTTACTAACACAGAGAGCCAGAACAATAGACGACGCTATTATCTGTTCTCCGTAACCAAGATATGTCTACTAAAACTCTGTACTACAGTCGTACCGATAGTTTGTCCAATTTCGTGTAAACTGTTAACAAAAACTTATATTCTGTAAGAACCTATAATCTGGTCTTTTGTGTGCAAGTCATACTCTATAAACCAGATTAAATACTGTATAGAATAAAGGACAACCATGCATAACATTAAAGAAATGATATTGCATTCATTACTCATTAAAATTGTCATAAAATAGAAAAATAATTTTATTAAAAATAAAATTAAATACTAAAATTAAATAAAATTCATGATTTTTAGTATACAACCCTGACACAAGAACCTTAACAGGACTAGCCCTAAGGATAAATTTTTCCTCCCTCATATGCACCCCTATCCTTTATGGATGGATTTTTGGGCTACTACAAGATTTTGATGGCACTAGAGGATCGAGAAAAGACTACCTTCACTAAGCCTTGGGGAACCTATTGTTATAGGGTCATACCAATTGGGTTGAAAAATGCGGGAGCAACCTACCAAAGGGCTGCAACTATGTTGCTACATGATATGATACCTAAAGAGGTAGAGGTAGAGGTCTATGTGGACGACATGATAGTGAAATCCAAGACTAAGGAATGGCACGTTGTCGTACTGAGAAAGTTCTTCGAGCGGATAAGAAAGAACAGGATGCGTCTAAACCTGTAAAAGACGCTTTTAGAGCGACAGCAAGAAAAATGCTTAGGTTTATGATCACACAACGAGGAATAGGAGTCAACCCGTCAAAGATTAAGGCTATCCTCAAGATGCCTTCCCCAAAAACTGAAAAGGATGTAAGGATCTTTCTTGGGAAAATTCAGTTCTTTAGTTGGTTTATAGCCAAACTAACCACAACCTGTGAAACTTTATTCAGATTCTTGAAGAAGGGAACTAAGTTTCGATGGGATCAACAATGTCAAGATGTCTTCGACGCTATATGATAATATCTGTAAAACCTGTTGGAACGCGGAAGGAAAATTTAGAACCGGCGCCATGACCGTAAAAAACGGCGCGTGCATTTTTCATGAAAAACGATAACATTCAACTGATATATTATTATTAAATATACCTTCAAGAAACTTGTTCAAGTTTCTTTGATGCAGAACAACGATCCGAGACGACCCAATGATCTTCTCATGTATATCCCGACGCACATGACGATCCCGGCGAATGGGCACCGATCCAGATCTTCGTGTATCCTTGTCTTGGTTTTTTTCTCAAACTGTTTCTCACCAAAAGGAAAAAATAATTTTTTAAAAGGGAGTGGGGGCGGCGGCTTTGGGGGGAAATTAGGTTAGGATTTTTCTTCTTGAGCCTCTTTATTAATATAAACAATATATCTCTTAAGATATATATGACATCCATATATATCTCTTAAGATATACATGGTATCATATATATATCTCTTTCCAAATAATATCAACAAATATATATATATATATATATATATATATCCATAAATAAAATTCCACCGCCTAATTAGGGCCGGGCTACCTAGGGAGAAAATCCTAGGTGTGCCAAAAGACTAAAGCGCCGCTCATTATTTAGTTTAATTTCCGAATGTTTCCGGCGGCAAAATCGACATTCAAATTAAATTAAATAATTACAGAAACAAGTAAATATCCGTGCGCATAATGGGCTACGTGAGGGATCACAAGAAAATATAGGACTCGGGCTAACCGTACGAGAAAACCGGATATCCCTAACTCTTTCCCCGAGTTAGATCATTTCTCGCACGAACCAGAACTTATTCCACTAAAGGTCCTGACTGAACTCCCGGCCCTAAGTCAAATTATGTCTTGAGTTTCCAATTATCAAATGCACTGAATTCTCCTCACGTTTAAGATATGGATTCCGGATAAATAAATTAGGTTACTGAAAACCTGATTTAATTATCCTCTTTTTCTCGCAACCGTACCGCTTAACTTTTTGATATGCTGGATCCAAAGATCCACTATACAGATTTAGCATAATTAAACCTATAAGCAAAGGACACGAGGGGGAACTCCTCAACCAAAGTCGGACGTGATTTTCGTTAGCTGATTATCGATCATCGGACAAACAACGCCAGTACCCAACTCATCGGTATTGTTGATCTCATGGAGGAAAT
>JAULJZ010028680.1:0-15242 GCA_032270985.1 Heliamphora pulchella | reverse complement strand
GGGGGCAGTGCCCCTCGGCGGGAGTCTGAGGGCAGCGCCCTCAGTCAGGAAACTTGGCTTGTGATGGTTGATCAAGTTTAAGACGATTATCCCCAATTGGGTTAACCTATAATGACTTAATAATTAATTACCCTAATAATTAATTAAAAAGTATCATCATCATCAACTTTATCATCATTTGCTGAACTATCATTATATCTATGCCTTAAATTCTCGCTATTACATCTTATTGCTATGGGATATCATGTTAAAGTGATTGTTTAGATTAGATAATACTTTAGTCATTCTGATTAGGTTTTCTAGATTTTTCTTTTTGGGTTTGGCTCATGGAGTTTCATGTCAGATTTTAAGGAACCAGATGATGCTGTTGACGCTCAGGCGAATTTAGATGGGGAACCAAGGCTTCCGTGAGTTGGTGGCTCACTTAATCAGTCTTGCCTTTGTCCTCTTATTTTTACTTCCACGTTCCAAGCTTTGAACTATGTTTATGTCTTTTGGCTTCGATGGGTTTATAATAATTTAATATTCTATTTTATTTTATGTTGAAATGGCTATGAATCTAATGCTTTATTCACCATATTAATTATTGCCGCTCTAAAATACTTTCGGAAATGCGGAGCGTCACAAAAAATCATCTTATCCCTGGGGTTTTTATTCATTTTAAAGTATTAAACACACCTTCACTTAGGTAGTGAAATGACTTTAGTCCATCACCCATGAGCTAAAATCAATTATTAACTTCTATCTTCATCCCTCAATTTAATCAATCAAACATATAATTATATGGAATAGTTAATGCAAACTGTTTTAAAATCCCACCCTTATAGTCCATCAACCAAAATACTCAAAATTATATCATAAGCTACTTTGAGAAATGAACGATTAGTGCATTTTGGCTATGTTTTATTGATCGAATTAATAATGAGAGAATATATAATCTCGCTTGATAGGTGACCATATGACTAGTAATGAATAAATTATTAGTACCATATTCTCTTATACATTGTATATCTCATATTTTGTGACATTAGTTATCCAATAAATACACAATTCTCCCACTACTTGTTGAATTCAAACAAGAAAAATATAGTCCCATAGAATATATAATCCAATCTCGTGTCTAATTCGATCAATCAAGCATACCCTTAAGTTCGAATGATTCTATTTGTTTTGTTAATTTCTTGTTCAATTAATTAACCACATTTGTCTTACAATTATAGATATGGATGGGGTCGACCCGCCTCTAATATTTAGTCCAATTGCATCTAACTGGAGGCGTCAAGGTGGCGATATGAACGTGTTTGGATTGTCTCGTATTTCAAGACAATTCAGTCCAGGAGAGTCCACTCGAGCGAACAATAGACCGCCCAAGCAGTCCGCGGTGGAAAAGTGTTTTGTTGAGGAGGTTAAGGTTGCGGCCGTTGCACCGTTTTACCGAGTTTTGGGTCTATATAAAAAAGGTTTAAGCTTCAGAAATCCTAAAAGTCATAGATAGTGAAGCACAATATGAAGATACACCAGAGATACTCAGATTAAGACTAAAGAGTGTAAAAGAAGGCTTGGATTCACTAGACTGATTTAGAGATCAAAAAGTGTAGAGTTAGTTTTTGTTATCCTTATTAATAATAATGGATTATTCCTTCTTATTCTCCCACGGAGGTATACAGTCAGCCGACTTACGTATATTCTTGTGTTCTTTTTGTGGTTGTTTTTATTCTTTATTTGCTTTGTGTGGATCGAAGCATACGTGAAATTTCGTTTGGTTGTCCAAATTAGTTGATCTTAATTTTTTGGGCACTTATGCCTAAAAATCATAATAAATGGTATCAGAACTTCTAATTATTAGCTTAATCATTCGATCGCAATAAAGATGCAGAACATCATGTTAGAGATCTTTACAGACTGGTAGAAAATGTGGTGGTAGATAAAGCTACCACTACAATACAAGCGGAATCCAGTAGCGGCGGCTAAAATTTTCGGTATATGCAGCTTGATTAGATAGACAAGAGCAATATAACAAAGAAGAGAGCAGCAGTCAATGAAGAGTTCAAGTTCATTTAGATTGATAATCAGAGAGGATAGAGCATCTATATCCGTGAAAGTGGTGCAAGATGAGACGACCGATAGATCTTTAAGATAGTTCAGAAATTCAAACCGAGATAGAGATTGTTAGGGTTATGTCTTGTATTTCTAGGCAAAGGCGACTAGGGTTGCAGCTATTGCATGGTTTAACCTAGTTTTGAATCTATATAAAGAGAATTTAAGCACCAGAAAACTTAAGACACATAGATAGTGAGGCACAATTTGAGGATACACCAAAGAAACTCAAATTGAAATCAAAAAGTATAAAAGACGCTTGGATACACTAAAGGAAGGCTCAAATTTAGAAATCAGATAGTGTACAGTTAGTTTTTATAATCTTTATTAATAATAGTGGATTATTCTTTTTTGTTCTCCCATAGAGATAGACAGTCTGCTGAACCACGTATATCCTTGTGTTCTCATTGTAGTTATTTTTATTCTTTATTTGCTTCATGTGGAATGTAGCCTTCGTAGATTTTTTCGTTACCCAACCAAATCCTATTTTAAGAATTCGTGTCCTAAAAATCTCAACAGAGCACTCCACGCGTTGAGAAGTATTCCATTGGGATGATAACAATACATAGGACAGGCTCATGTGGTAGAAAGAAGAGGAACTTATGATTCAATTTTCTAAAGACCCAAAGATCCATTGTTGTTACCAAGTTTTGGCCACCATATTATTGTCTTATTTGGATACAACAAAAAAGACCGCTACTTAATTGCACTACAGAAAATTCATTTTACATTAATCATGTAGTTAAAGTTACTGAATAGAAACGAGTTCAGAATACAAGATTTCGAGCCATTATGTTTGGAGATTTTTATACACTTCACAATTTGCTTTTCTCCCGCATCATGACCTCAATTAATCAAGAATTCCCAACTCTTATAATTATGTAAGTTCAAAAATGCAATTATCAAAATTTCAGGAATTTTTAATAATATACTTAATCATAAAATTGAAAAATTTATCAAGAACTCTCGAATATTGTTAAAATGCTACTATTAATCCATAAAATATGTTCCTCGTAGGTTATAAATTTACTACTAAAGTCAATAACGCACTCATTTGATACCTTACTACATCGAATAGTAACATCTTCGTAACATTCCCCAATCATATTAGCTTTACATAAGTTAGAGTGCAAAAAAAAAAAAAAAACTCATCCAATCATATAGGTCCAACAAAGGCCATATGTTTGAACATTATCAACCAAACATAATAGATATGTTTGGCTTAATATAATCGAACAAATGAAATATGTTCGGTTATAGAATGTAGGGTTCTTCTAAGAGAATAATCAATAAATAATTTGGATAGGCAAAGTATGCAAATAGCAAAAAACACATAACAGAGAGGGATCGATGGTTGGGTGAAGGAAAAGGCTAGTTGAGTTTGGAGTATCTGACAGTATGAACACATATGGGATAGTCTAAATCAGAATATGAGTTATGATCCCTTAGAAGCACAACTGTCCCTCCTATTTATAATCCTCTTGATGGAGTTATTAGAATTAGAATAGGACTCCTAAGAGATATAATCAGATCGTGAAAGGTAATCTCAAGAATCAAGAAATTCTATCCAAATGCCTCAAATATTATCTAAATAATCATAATCGATATTCTATTCCAACTTGACTAGATCAACCAGAGGGAATCCAGTTGGTACCCGACAAACTCGGGTTAGGCACCTAACCCACTCACGTCGAGTGATTCTAGGTCACTCAACTCACTTGCGTAGGTGGGTCCCAAGAGTTTTCCACGATGTAATAAATTCTTTCCTTAGTCACCAAGCTGCATAACTCTCAACGTTCCGCGTAGAATTGTACTGTCATTGTCTTCATTGTCTTTAGGATATTCTTTCGATTCTCAGAAAAATCTATGATTATATAGTCTGCGCTATATTTTTGCTATTCATTCAGAGCTAAGCCACATAATCTATGTTATGCCATCATAATCAGGTAGTCGGAGCTACACTCACAGTGTGTGCTGTCTTGATGGTTTGTGCCATTGTAATATAATCAAGTAATCAAGGCTACTGTCATAGTCAAGTCTATACTTCATAGTCTGTACTATGAAATGTCTTCATTCGTAATCAGGGCTATGCTTCATAGTTTGCGCTATGCTTTATTGCTGCAACCGCATAGTTCGTGCTCATGCGTATATCATAGTTTGTGCTATGACTATATAGTTTGTTACGTACAAAACTCAATCACATAGTCTATACTATGTCAAATAATTTATTTAAATCATATAATTAAAGAGAAGAAATAATTCTTGTCACCAAAAGAGAGTTTTGTGCTTGAATGACCCGATATATCACGTAGATTGAACCACTTGCCCGAGCAAGGGGTGGCGAGTAGCTCAGCCGCCAAGTGGGTCGACCGTACTCGAGCAGGCAAAATATACCAGAGTGGATCAATTATACCTAAGTAGCTCGAGCGCACCCGAGTAACCTAGACATAGCCGAGTAAACTGGACGTACTCGAGTAACTCGGTCATATCCAAGTAGCCCGAATGTACCCGAATATCTCAATCGCACCCGAGTAACTTAGGTTTACCAGAGTAGTTCGACCGTATCCAAGTAGCTCAGGTGTACTCGAGTAGCTTGGTCGTACCAGAGTGGTTCGGTTACTTGTTACGAGCATTTCAAATATCGTACTTATCTTGAGAGATTTCGTAATGATTTTCTTCTTTCCTTTCTATCAATATTAACTTACTCGAGTTATCTGGCCAAGTGGCTTGACCCGAAATTATTTATATATTTATCATTCAAAATTTATATGTTATTAGACAATAATCCACCTACATAGAGAGTTGAACAAATTGCATACATTCGATTATAATAACCCAAATATTTTACTTTAGTTCAGATGTGTATGGCCGAACGTAAGCATTATTCATCCCCGATTGACCGAACGCATATGTATGAGACAAAAACAAAACACATAGATAAAACTCTTAAAAAAATTACCTTAAAATTACCTTTGTCAATGGGTGTAGTGTATGGGTGGGTGGATGTACTCACCAATTTTGATTATACAGTTTTAATTGTAATAAAAAAATTAAATTGTGGGTCTTGTTAACGCGCTTCGCTGTATGCGCAATTAAAGCCTAAACAATCTTCCTTGACGAAGACTTTGCATTTACCAAATAAATAAATAAGAGAGCACCCCACCTTTACTGCCAAGTTGTTCATGTATCATTTTCTGGAACATCTATTTGTAGAGTACTACATAGGTCATGTTTGGGATGGATACCAAAAATTAAATTACTTGAAATAACTTTTTATAGTAGTTTTTATTTTTTATTTTTTATCTTTTATTTATATTAAAATGTTGAATATACTTTTACTTTTATATTAAAGTTAATAATTTCGAGATTAGGAATGTAATTTTGACTATGAACTCAATTCAATCCAAGCCTGTCGGACTCTTGTTAAAATTTAAACCAAGCTAATTAGCATGTGTTTGGACTAATTTTTTTTAGTAATTTTTAGGTTTTTTGACTTTTTTGTAAAAAAAGTAGATATTAAATCATGTAGAAAAAGTAAAAAAAAAGTGAAAAAAAAATTCTAATTAACTCAAATTAGGTGGCTTGTTTTTGGCTTTTAAACAAAAAAACTTTTAAACCCAAACGAAGGCTTTGTCAAGCTTTTAGGGAGAGAGAGCCTGACGCCCCAACTCAGGGAATCCTGCAGCCCATGGCTGCGGGCTATAGACTTTGGACTTGGGCTTTTCAGGCTTTTTTTGAAATTAATTTTTATATTTATACTTATTTTTTATTGCTTCAATGTATAACAAACAACAGTATACTATACATTCCTTATATTTATTTTAATTTACAAATGAATTTATAATAATCATCACTTTTTAGTATTATGTAATTTATATATATAATAAATAATAGTATACTACTGAAACGAGTTACCTATCGGATGTTTATCATTCCTTTTCATGCAGGCTAACAAGTCTGGTCTCGGGTCGAGTCTTGTGCTTGGACCAACGGATCAGGCTTGGGTATATTCTTGGAACTAAAATCAAGCCCAGACTTAACCTAAGTGATTGTTTTGAATATCTAAAAGGCTTAATTTTTTTGTAGTAATTTTTTTATTTTTTTATTTTTTATTACAATATTTAAAATATATTTATTTTTAACTTTAAAATTGTAGTGTTTTAGATATTAGCACGACTTTTTTATTTTTTTGAGTAACATTGACTTTTTATGTAATAATATTATAATAATTTTGTTTTAAAAAAATTAAGATATTTTGTATTGATTTTTTCTTTTTGAATTAAGAGGTAAAAAAAATTAATTAATTTTTTAAAAATCAGATAGTGCAATTGAAAAATTGACTTTTTTACCAAAAAAATTAACTTAAAAATTAGCCCAAACAGACCCTAAGACAAAGATACATCCTATATATGTCCATACTTGCGTGAGCTAGACTCGGCCGGTATAATTAAGTGCTCAGGGCGGCCTTAGGCGGCCCGTAGACGACCTCGTAACCATTTTGCACTACTATTTACGATATTCGTGTAATTTTTTTTATTTTGTGAGTAAAGTTTATTTTTTAATTAAAAATATTAAAATAATTTCACTCAAAAAAAGATAAAATTATTTAAAATATGTAAGATTTTTTTTTTTTTTTGAAAAAAAAAAGTTACCGAACATTTTAGAGATACTAAACAGAGTGCCTTAAAATTATTTTTTTTAACGAAAAAACTAACTTGTTAGATATATTAAAATGGGCATAATATATTATTATTGTGGATTGGCTCTAATATATGTTTAATTTTGTTTAACCCAAAATAGCGTAAATTAAGGATAAATTTTGTTTTAAAAAGTTATTTATAGATAAATTATTTTTAAAAGTTATATATTCCACTAAGTCTAGTTTTAAATTTTTCAAAGAATTTATGACTTTTACACCCCTTATTGTTAATAATGGCATGACGATATATATGAAATAATTTATATCATATCTAATACTTTAAAATTTTATTTTTTTAATTTTTGCTACTTCATACAATAACCAGAATGTGATTTACAAAAAATAAATCAGCTACTTAATTAATGTGTATTATTTTTTACAATTTTACCAAAAATAACAATAAACAACATAAAATGAATTAAAGAAAACATTATTGCCAAAAATAAAACGAGCAATAAAACAAATTTTTTACAAAACAAAATCAACATGGGATATAATTTTCTGAATGTTGGTAACTGTTATTTAATAAAAATAAAAAACTTTGTAAATTTTTTTATTTTAATTATAAAATCAATTAAACTTAAAAAAGATATACATGTCTATTTTTTTTAAATATTTTTAAAAAAATTTATAAAATATACAACTTTGAAAAATAACTTATTATTAACCATTTCTTAAAAGAGCAAGTATTCCCAATTTACCCTAAAAAAATAAGAAGTCATTTAGATAAAATTTTATACTAAGTATAAAAAAATACTAAACTAAAATAGACAATTTTAATTTTAAACAGACTATTTGAATTTAATCCCTCTAATTTATAAAACAAAATATGATGAATTAATACATCAAATTTTTTATAAATAATTTTATAAAATTAATAATTCAAATAATCGTTAATAAAGTAGTAAGAGAGGGCCGACGGGGTAATGTATTGAGGATTAAATGGATAAGGATCGTGAGAGGACGTTAACCCCTTCATCGCTTCCACCTTGCAACGCCATTTCTGCTTCTTCAACAGTTTCCGCCGGAGCTTCCATCGGATCAAGCCAATACCGCATTCCGGCGACGGCGACGCAAGCTCCTAAAACAAGACAAGTGTAGCCGACTCGAATCCCGAAACGGCTCAGGGCCACGTTCAAGCTCGCGTTGAGAAGAAAATCGACGACTCCAAAATCGGTAAAAGGTTGGATGTAACAGAGGCCGCAGAGGAAGGTGCAGGCGAGGAAGAGGTAAGCAAACATACAAGCGACGGATTTCTCGGAGTAGTAGTAGACGAGAATGTTTCCGAACAGCATGAGCGCGGCTCCGATGGCCTTTCCGAGCCGTTCGTAGCCACGAAAGAGACGATCGGCGTTTGGGTTTATGAGCAGGTAGCCGAAGAGGAGAGTGACCACCAGGAAGCCGAAGTACCAGGAGAAATAGAGGATTGAGTTCAGGACGATGCCGATCATTACTTTCTCCGCTCTGTTCTTGAAGGTGTCCATGGTGTAAATTGACATCAGAGCAAGCAAAGAGAAGCCGAAGCTAGAGAGGTACCAGAAGAAAAGACTCGGACGAACAGGACGCAGCATTGGAGGAAGAGAATTGAAAATTGAAAGTTGGACGCACCGAATCGTGCGTAATTGAGAGAGAGAGAGAGAAACTGAGGTTTAGGTGTTAGGCCGTGTTGTTAAATAGTTTAAAAGTTACATATTTTTATTTTTTTATATTTTTAAATAAAAAAATTGAATTTAATTTAAAATAAGTTATTTAGTAATTTAATTTTAAAATTATTATTTTTAAAATTAATTATTTGAGTAAAAAGTTAATTTTTTACTTTTTATTCAAAATTGATAATTTTATTTTTTTATATATTTGATATTAACAATTATATGTAGCTTGTAATAGAAGTAAATAAGTTATGAATAAAAAGTATTATTATATTTTAAAAGTGTTAGAGTTTGATTTCAATATTTAGAAAGTTTATATTTTGATTTGATTTTTTAAATTTTAAATTTTTTTATATTTTTACCAAATGAATAAGATTATTTTTTTTTTGTATTTTTAATAAAAAAAATTAAAAAAACTAAACTACCAATGAGGATCTTAGGAGAGAGATTAGTTCAGTTTACGGATTAAACTTCTATCGAATGATACGACGCAGCAATAAATAGTTCCTTAATTTTGTTATATTCGTTTGTTTTTTGTATTTATATATACAAAATATTTTAAAATATTAATTATTTCTCTTTACTTGTCTTTTTTTGTTTATTCTTTTTATTATATGATTTTTTTTTTGTTTTCATAACATTGCAATATTATTTATTTTTATTAAATATATAATATACACGGTACATTACAACATTGCATAGAAGTTGGGATATGGGGATCAGGACCGGCCTTGAGTAATTTGAGGTCCAAAGTGGAGGATTAAAATTGGGCTTTTATAATTCTGCATACACAATAATTTTTAAAAAAAATATATTATAAAAGTTTCAATGAATTAAATTTTTGTCTTGTTGTTTCAAAATTCAATAATATTCAATAATATTTATTATTTTTTTTATTTTTCAAATGTTCAAGTTCTTCTTCTTCATTCACAAAATTTTCAACTAAATTGTATTTTTCTGTTAGTTTTTACCACTAAAAAACTTATCATAGATTCCAATTGAGATTAAATTAATTTATTTATTATTTATTTTTTTTTTCGATCTAGACATATATTTTCTAAAATGCAATATTATAAAATCTTGTAAGTTAAAGAAATAGCCAACAAAAAAAAATTAAAAAAATTAAAAAATAACAAATAAAAAAATATTTAATTGAGTGCACTGCATATATTAACATATTATATAACAAACATATATTAAAAATAGCAAATAGTGAAACGGAAAAAACTTTCCTCAATCACAAGCGTAGCAAACAGAAAAACATATATTATACTATATATATATATATATATATATATAAAATAAAAAACAGTAAAAACTTACCTGATCAAGATTCAGTCTTTTAGATCTCGACTTTGATATTGAGATTGGGCGACACGCCGACACCGACGACGCATGGCGACTTTGACTCCTTCAGGTTGAGCGACGCCGACGCTACAAGTTTGACGCTTTTCTCCTCTATTTTTCTCTGTTTGTGCCACAATCGCTTTAGGTTCGTGTACGTCTGTTTGATGTGAAAAAAGTAAGAGTATAAATATTATATTTTTTAAAAATTGGGGTCCCTTAATTTTTGCACAAATTTAGAGGTCTAAAGCCATTGCCTTGTGAGCTATGCCCCAAGGCCGGCTCTGCTCGGGATGCCGTAGCTCCCTCCAACCCCTTACTAGTTTAGCTCTTGGTTGAAAGAATATTTTCATCAAATAATTAGTGTACTCAAATTATTGTATCTTGAGTATTATACAGAGTAAATTATCAATATTTTTTTCATACAAAAATATTGTGGATTTCTAGTCACGGCTCAACTAAATCCAATCCACAAGTCACGTTGGTAAATAACGCAACCAAGTTACAAACGAATACAAACAAGAACGAGAACAAAAAACAACCAATGATGCACACACAAGTTTTTACGTGGTTTGGCAATAGTGTCTACGTCTACGAGCTCACACTTTCACTATTGATCTAAGAATTACAAAAGGATTAATAATCTTGACGTTTGTCTCTAGGTAAAGCATGGCATACCGCACCGTTTATAAATGCTCTTTGGTTAAAACATAACTCTAGCCGTCGCAAAGCTAAAATTGTTCCGCCACGGTCCACCCTTGTCCGCTCGAGCGGACACTCCCCCGAAACCACCTCCGTACAAACCCGCTCGCTCGAGCCCCCTAGTTGCTCGAGCTGTCAGTAGCCCGAGACCAACTGCGTGCAAGGCCCGCTCGAGCAGACCCTTGTCCACTCGAGCGATCACTAAACAGAGAGATTTTTCTTCACTCTAAATAATTCTCCCACTTGAAGTAAAAATCACTCCAAATCTTCTGTAATCTAGAAATCCCAAGTCCCGTGTGAGTCAACCATTTGTCTTCTAAGCCCGAAGACCAACAAAAGCTGAACTGTCCCTTAGTTTCTCCACTGTCACAACCTTTGTGAACATGTGTGCAGGATTTTCGTTTGTATGAACCTTCTCTAGATTAAACTGTCCACCTTCCAGTTGAGATAGAATAAAGTGATACTTTATATCAACATGCTTCATCCTTGAATGAAATACCGAGTAATTTGTCAAGTGTATAGCACTCTGACTGTCGCTACACAATTGACACTTATCCTGATCTCTTCTCAAATCATTTAAGAAATCCTTTAACCAAATTAGCTATTTACATGCTTCGGTGGCTGCGATATATTCTGCCTCGGTAGTAGAGATGATCACTATCTTTTACAACCTGAAAACTCAGCTTACCGCTACACTGCGCAGGATAAACACATACCCTGTTGTACTTTTCTTGCTGTTAATGTCCCCAGCTAGGTTTGAATCCACAAACTCTTTCAGCTGAATTCTCGAGCCCTCGTAACATAAAGCATATTCCGTGGTACCCCTAAGATACCTCAGAATCCACTAAACTGCTTCTTAGTGCTCCTTGCTAGATTTGACATGAATCTGCTCACAACTCCCACTGCATACGTGATGTCTAGTCTCGTGTAAGTCATGACATACATAAAGCTGCCCACAGTTGATGCGTACGGTACCTTTGCCATGTAGCTCCTTTCTTCGTTTGTGACAGCTCCATGTTCCTTTGAAAGTCTGAAGTAACTTCCCAAATGAGTGCTAACGGGTATAGCACCTTCCATGTTGAAACGCTGTAGGATCTTTTTAACAAACTCTGACTGCGAAAGATTTAGCTTTCGATTCTTTCTGTCCCTGCTGATCCTCATCCCAAGTATCCGTTTGGCTTTTTTCAAATCCTTCATAGCAAATTCCTGGGATAATAGTGCCTTGAGATTTATAATTTCATCCATGCTAGATTCTGCAATCAGCATGTCATCTACGTATAATAGAAGAATCACATACAAGTTGGCAAACCTCTTGATGTAGCAACAATAGTCACCATGACATCTGCTGAACCCTGTATCTGCCATAAAGCTATCAAACTGCTTATACCATTACTTGGGTGCCTGTATCAACCCATACAAGCTTTTCTCCAGTTTGCACACTATGTCCTCCTTCCCTTTAACTAAGTATCCCTATAGCTTCCGCATGTAGATCTCTTTCTCTAGATCACTGTGGAGAAACGTTGTCTTGACATTTAACTGCTCCAGATGCAAGTCTTCTATAGCCACTATACTCAGAACTGTCCTGATGGTGGATATTTTTATAACTGGTGAAAATATCTCCGTGTAGTCAATTCCCAATTTCTAGTAAAAACCCTTGACCACCAGCCTCGCTTTACACTGCTTGCTCCCATCAGCTTCTTTTTCAGCTGTAGACCCACCTGTTCTGCAATGCTGACTTACCCTTAGGCAACTAAACCAGATCCCAAGTCTTGTTAAATGACAGGAATTACATCTCTTCATCCATTGCACGCTCCCACTCGCCTTTTGTCTCATCTGCAAAGCCACTTCAAAGCATTTCGACTCACCACTATTTGTCAACAGCAGGTAATGCAATGAGGGTGAATATCTAACTGTAGGTCTGCTTACTCTAGTAGACCTCCTGATTATGGGAATTTATAGCTTTGCCTGTGGAGTTGGCTATCGATACACATCCTGGGATTCTAAGACTTTGCTAGACGATCCCTCAAACTCAGCATAGTCTGACTCAGCTGCTGTCTCATTCTTCTGATCATGTCTGTTTTTATACAAAACTGACTCATTGAAGACCACATCAACACTCCTCACAATTTTCTTGCTTTCTGCATCCCACAGCCTATAACCATAGCTATCTGTACCGTAGCCAATAAACACACATTTTCGAGACTTGGGGGGTTTAACTTTCTCCTATTTTTTGACTCAACATGTACATAGGCTATGCAACTAAAAATGCTTAAATGGAAAAATCTTTACCTCTTTCTTGGCCTAAGCTTCTTTAGGTAATCCACAATTTAATGCAACTAAAGGTCCTCTGTTAATCAAGTACGCTGATGTACTTACTGTGTCTGCCCAGAACTGATTTGGCAACTCGGCATATAATCTCATATTCTGGGCACGCTCCATGACCGTCCTGTTCATGCGTTTTGCCACTCCGTTCTGTCACGGCTTCATTGGTACAATTTTCAATCTCTTGATCCCGTTAGGTGCACAGTAATCTTTAAATTCGCTGCTGCAGTACTCACTACCGTTATAAGACTCCAAACACTTTAACTTCAGACCTGTTTCATTTTCCACATATGCCTTCCAATTCTTGAAAATACCGAGCACATCTGATTTATTCTTACAAAAGTAAACCCATAATTTTCTGGTAGCATCGTCAATGAAAGTTACGAAATACCTTGAGTCACTAATAGGGGGTACTTGAATAGGTTCACATACATTTTTATGTACCAGCTCCAATCTGTCTGACTTTGGAGTATTCGCCTACTTTGTAAAGCTGACCTTTTTTTGTTTTTCGAAGATGCAATATTCACAGAATTCTAGGTCCACTGACTCAATACCCGATAGCTTACCTTTCTGTTCCAAAACCCTCATCCCCTTTTCACTAATGTGACCGAGATGCCTATGCCACGTGTTGATGTCTCTTTTTAATACTTCCATTGTTATATTGCTGTAAGAACCTGATGATACATACAGTATACCCTCTTTTTTCCTTCGGGACAAAACCAAGGACCCTTTACTCATCTTTTAGAAATCTCTCTCGAATGTCGTCATGATTCCAGATTCTAACAATTGTCCTACTGAGATCAAGTTTCTCGTTAGACTATGCACGTGTCTAACATCCTTCAACTTTAGTATTGTACCGTTAGCCTATGTGATTTGTACTTCACCATTCCCAACTATACTACAAGCCTCGTCGTCTCCCAAATATACCTTTTCAAAATTTTTCTTCACATACCCGTGAAGTATATCTATGCGATGAGTGATATGGAATGACGCTCCCGAATCAACAATCCATAAATCAGTTCTACAATCCAATGCACAAATCAAAACATCTGTATTTTTCTCATCCGACACTTTAACAGTAGCCTTAACACCTTAATTCCTGTCGTCGCGCTGTTTTCTCTAAGCTTTGCAATCTTTTTTTAGATAACCTTTCTGTCTATAGTTCCAACATCCAGTCGACTTCTCCCGAGTCTGCGATTTGCGCCGTGATTTGGATATGTGGTTTCCCATGCCCTTTTGATTCTTCCTATTTGTTTTTTTTTCTCTACCGTTGGCGTTCAACATTGATTCTGACGTTGATCCTTCACCTGCTGTTCTGTAGCGTGATTTCTCTCCAAAGATGAAACCTGCAACCTCCTCTAACTTTAACTTAGATGAGGAGTTGCTGACTGCGGCAACCAAGCCATTTCATCTTTCTGGTAAACTGGACAGGAGAGCTAAGGCTCTGATCTCATCATTAAAATTGATCCTAACTACCCCGAACTGGTTTACGATGGGGTTAAACTCGTTGAGATGCTCCGCTATAATGGTGTCATTCGCCATCCTCAGATTGAATAGCCTCTTCATCAGGTATAGCATATTTGATACAGAGGGATGATCATACAACTTTTCCAACACTGCCAATAATCCTGCAGTCGTCTTCTCTTTTGCTATATTGGAGATCACCGACGATGCGAAACTCAGTCGCACAGTCCCCAAAGCCTTTCGATCCTATATCTCTCACTCGGTCTTAGTCATTTTCTTTGAGTTTTCCCCAATCAAAGGTTCAAACAGGACCTTTTAATATAGAACATCCTTGATCTGCATCCTCCAAAGGGCAAAGTTCGAACCATTGAACTTCTCGATCTTAATCTTCATGTTGTTTGCCATGTTGTGATCTTCAACCTCCGAACCAAGCTCTGATACCAGTTGTTGTGGATTTCGAGCGGGGGCCAAGGGGTAATGTATTATGGATTAAATGGATAAGGATCGTGAGAGGACGTTTACCCCTTCATCGCTTCCACCTTGCAACGCCCGTTTTGCTTCTTCAATAGTTTCTGTCGGAGCTTCCGTCGAATCAAGCCATGACAGCATTCCGGTAAGGGCGACACAAGTACCTAAAGCAAGCCAAGTGTAGCCGACTCGAATCCCAAAATGGCTCAGGGCCGCGTTCAAGCTCGCGCTGAGAGGAAAATCGACGACTCCAAAATCGATTAAAGGTTGAATGTAACAGAGGGCGCAGAGTAAGGTGCATGCGAGGAAGAGGTAAGCCAATATACAAGCGACGAATTTCTCAGAGTAGTAGTAGATAAGAATGTTTTCGAACAGGATGAGCGCGGCTCCGATGGCTTTTTTGAGCCGCTCGTGGCCGCGAAAGAGACGGTCGGCGTTAGGGTTGTTGGGAGACAATCCAACGCCAAAATAAAATATATACATGCTCGGTGATCCAG
>JAULJZ010028659.1:0-15244 GCA_032270985.1 Heliamphora pulchella | reverse complement strand
TTTTATCCTGGGAGAGTGACGCCGGTGGAAAACCTACAACACCCTCGGTAGGCGGTGAATCATTCTTAAGGAAACTGTGTTTGCATGTTCTGTTCATGTTAATTTATGTATTTTGTTTCCTGTAAATTCTGCTTATTGTAATTGTTGAAAGTTAATAAAGTGTATTTTCTGGATCACCGAGCATGTATAATCTTAAAAATGAGATTGTTCTCCATCATTGAGCAACAGTTGAACAGTCTATGATGAAATGAGCTAGATTGACACACAAGGCACGTGGGTCCTGGAAGGTAGGGGATGGGTAGTCGGAGAAGGATTGTGACCACCCGATAAGAGTTGGTACAGTTTTTGGGTCAGTGCCACTACTTGGTCTGTTAGATCTTGAGGTTAGGCGACCTCATAAATGTCTCGTGGTTTCTGCGAGGATGACGCAATCAATTTGGTCATTCCAAGATGCAAAGGCGTGTTGTTGTGAGCTTTTACTTGAGTTATCAAAAAGTGTATATGCCTCGGTCTCTCTTTTTAGCATAAATGTCCCATCACAAGAGGCATCTATAATTTGACGATGATGAGGGGTCAAATAGTCAGAAAAATTGTACTAGTTGCAACTTGGGTACCTCATAGTGGGGACACTGTCGGATAAGGTCCTTTAAAGGTTCTCAAGTCCTGTGAAATTTATCTCCATCGAGTTGGGTGAAACTTGTGATGACTCACCAAATTTGGTTGGCTTTGCCTGTTGGGGAGTACTTTTTAAGAAATTCATGTTGCATTTGTGCTCAAGTTGTGATGTGTTTGCTTCCAAGGAGTTAAGCTACTTTGCTTTATCTTTTCGGGAGAGGGGAAACAATTTCAATTTTAGGGCCTCATCTAAGAAATTGCTGATTTTAACAGTTGAACAAATTTTTAGGAATTTGTCAATGTGCTTATATGGATCCTCATTATTGAGTTCAAAATATGATTGGAGCATCTTAATAACGCTAGACTTAATTTTGTAGTGTGCTGCCTTAATGTTGGTAGCTAAATGCAAGACAGCGACATGTATGTCGATCGAGTAAAATACTCCTTAAACTGCCTATCATGTTGATTAGCTTGATCGACTACTGCCATTAGAGTGGGTGCTGTGTAGATTGATGGAATCAAGATGGGAGATGAAAAAGAAGAAGACTACAAGGCTACTCGGTTACATCTAAAGGTATGTTCAATCTTGGGATCAAACAGTGCCAGCTGTGGGTGACGTGACCGACGACTATGCATGCAGGAAAATCAAAAGAAAAGAAATATTGGGCGTGGGTTGCAAACCCCGTAGATCTAGTTTTTTCCATTTAAACAAAACAAAAATTTAAGGCTTACATAGCTCTTATATAGATGACCCGTTTGCCTTTGCTTCTGCGATGCTTGAATCCTGTTTGTTTTGTCCATCTTTGAAAATCTGAAAAATGAATAATACAATTTGCACGAGTATTAATAGAAGTCGAAGAAGAAAAAAAACATAATAAAAATTGTAGTTATAGAAACTTATGACCGTGCTTTGAATTCTCGGCAATGGCACCAAAATTGGTTGCATGTCGTACCATACCAAAAATAAATTTTAAAATTTTAAAATTTAATAACTATTCGGTAGAATAGTAGTTAAATTCATATATCATTCCAATCAAAAAATGGTTTGTTTTGTTATTAAACTAAAAACATAAAATAAATAAAATTGAAATTAAAAGTTTGGATTAGATAAGAAAAGAAGATCCTAGGGTTTTGAATACATCCTATCCAAGTATTTTAGATGGTTTTTAATCCACCATAGCTTGGTATTTTAGATTCGTTAAGATTTAATTGCTTTCTCACAGTTTAATTTAATCACGTATCGACTAGAAGCCTGACTCAGATGATTAAGAAATAATATGTTTAATCAAATTTGGCATAACCTATTTGGATTGGCACGAGTCGTCTCTGTAAAACTCGACACGATCCGTCCTATTACAGGATAGCTTATCTCACGTTTAGCTTAAAATATGAAATAAAAACTGTTGCATGATCTTGCAATCACCATCACAGAAAATAAAAGTGAAAACTCAAATAAAGACATTAAAGCTCGTTGACAGAAACGTAAAGCCTAAAAATCCTATTACAAAGTTGAGACTGAATTGAAAGAAACAAGATATCCTAACTATAATCTAAATACCAAATTAGGGTTTTATCTAATCTTAGGACAAAAAGATTAGTCACCCATGTTGCGGCTGTAATCCATGCAAAATTGAACAATTTTTGGAATTTTAGCCTCTGTTCCTGTCTTTTCCTCACTTTTTGAGCCCTAGTCATTTCCTTCTTACGCCTTATTGCACTCTAGAATCAGCCCCTTCTTTTATGCTCCAAGGCTGCCCTATTTATAAAGAAGCTGAGCTCTAAGGTTTTAAATTCTCGCATAGCCTAATCTTCGTACCTCGTCCAAACGCAAACTCTCTAGAAAAATTTGTCTGTACCTTGTCTAGACGCAAACTTTTTGTCATATACTGTCCGAATGCTCTAGTTTCATCCGAACGAAAAATGCGCTAAAGGTGATTTTTGTGCTTTACTCCACTTTTTGACCTATTTTGCTTGTTTCACCACCTTATTGCCTCTCCTAATGCTAACACTCAAATAATTATAGAATACATCATTTAATATAAAGTCAAGGCTTAGCTTAGTATAATTTGTAGGATTCGAACGGTGCTCTTACGCCCCTATAGTAGTAACTCAATTTTTTTTTATATATTAAACTTAATTTTTCTCTAATGTTGAGAGAATATCACAAAAATCATGGCTAGATGCTCGTCTTTTAATTGAAACAAGAATGAGAATTTCTAGTGAACTTATCAAAATTGAAAAAAGAGAGAATTTAATGAACTTATAAGAACTTAAAAGAGAATAGTAGATAGAACTTGCTAACAAAGAATAATTTTTTTTATCGACAAAGAGAAATTTTATATAAGTGAAGAATGAAAAGCATCTAAAGGGATTGAAACTCTCTTATAAAGATGCATCAAACATTCTTAAGATATACAACTAAAATTTCGCATTTGGTAAAAAACCAACTATGGCGTCGGGATTTTGAGGTTTTTAGAGTTCAAAAATAAGAAATTTCAAGAAATGTTTAGAAAATATTTTAACACTTTGAAAGTCAAATTTTAAAAATTCTCTTTTGTTGAAAATAGAGTCGTCACTTAATTTTTGTGAAAAATCAAGAAAAATAAAAATAGGTCACTGATTTTTGAAACGTTAACCAGAGAAAAATAATTCGTGAGCTAAAGTACGAATCGGAAAAAGTGTTAGGCATCCTATTTGCTCAATCATAAGATTGGCCTCTATTAAACATTATTGGTTGTTAATAAGATTTATCAAATGTATACAAATATAAAAAATAGAGGTGAAGAGAGGACAATCAAAATCAAATAAGGAAAATACATAGCATATGTATATAAAACGCCAAAACAAAACAAATAAGAAAAGAAAATCCTAAGTCCTACGACATGCAATTTCTAGCTAAAGTATACATTGAATAAACCCACATGGTATGATTCAAATAAAAAAATAGAAAATATACTAAATTCAAAATAAACATGAATTGCTAACAATATAACCTAACGTATTCAAAAACATGATCTTAAATGAATTATACCAAAAACGCATATTACCAAATATCATAAAAATTATATTAACATGTTCAACTTTCATTAAAGAGAAATGCTAAACTAAAAATTAAAAGAAAAAGGTATATGAAAATCTTATATTAAAACTTAACAATAAAGAAGACAATTAAACAAGATTTTTATGTTTTTTTATTATTCATACAAAAAAATATTTACAAAAGAAAATTAAACAAAAAATGAAAGGTTAAAACTAAGGAATTAGAATTATAACAAAAAGAAAAAGAAAGCAAATTAATTATTATCATGAATTTTGTGGGTTTTATATAAAAATTAAACAAATAAAATAAAAGTAAAATAAATATTATAAAAGGAGAAACTATGCTAACATTAGTAGATTTTGTGGGTTTTGATGTTAAAATAAAATAAATGCAATGAAAAGAAAATTAAACTATCATTAAAAAGACTTGGTGCTTAAAAAAAGAAAAATAAATGGAATACTATTAAAGGAAAATTAATATAACATTGAAAGATTTGATGAATAAAAAGAAAGAAAAAGAAATACTATTAAAAAAAAGTAAACTAACATTAAAAGAAAAATAACCAATGAAAATAACGATTATTTTATAATAATATAGCAGTCGTTTAACAAAGAAATATAAAATACGGGTGTAATATTAATAATTACAACTATATGAAAAAAATAAATGGAATACCATTAAAGGGAAATTAATATAACATTGAAAGGTTTGATGCATAAAAAGAAAGAAAAAGAAATACTATTAAAAAAAATAAACTAACATTAAAAGAAAAATAACAAATGTAAATAACGATTATTATATAATAATATAACAGTCGTTTAACAAAGAATTATAAAATATGGGTGTAATATTAATAATTACAACTATATGAATGTTAGTGCATTAATTATGTCAATAATAACATGGTAAGTTGATATTGTCAAATATGTTAGTATTATTTTAATAAATTTTTAAAAGTAGCAATGTGCTAAGTGCGCAATATGAACAAAATTATAACTAAGAAATTAATAAGAAGTATCCAAACTATGCACATTACACTAAACTTAAACTTACAATTCCATAAATGAAATGGTGAATTCAACTAACTATAGATATGAATGAGATATGAGAATTGAAATTAAAGTTAACCCGACCACTCCAAAAGATAGAAGGTGGAGAGAGAAAGGCTGGGGATCCAAATAGAATACCTGGATCGCTAGTGAATCCTCGAGTCAGGGAATGATAATCGGCAGTCCAATCCTCAAGCAATGATCCAATCCAAGTTGGGGTTTCAGAGTTTCAGTATCGGTGATTAGGTTCTCGGTGCTTCGACAGGGTTTCGGCGTCGAGGCTTGTACTCTCTCGATACTTCGGCAGAGTACCTCTCATCAAAATTTTATTTTTTTGTAAAACATACAAAGGGTACGGTATTTATAGAACTTTTCAACTAATAAAATGTTGACACGTTTTGGGATATGTCAAGCCATTTGGAGTTGGCGGTCGCCGGGTATGGACATGGCAGTTGCCATAAAAAAATACAGTTCTCAAGGGTTTCTTATGGCGGTCACTACAATGAAGATGGCGACCCCATGGTTAGAGTGTAGCAGTTGTTGCCTTGGTTAGGGTTTCCAAGAGTTTCTTGTGTAGGCCGCCACAATGAACATGGCGATCCCAAGGTTTCAACATGGCGGTTCAAGGTTTTGAAGTTGGCGGCTCAAAGTGATTGCACTGATTTGAAGATTTTGATCATTGAGTTCACATTACTGAGCTTGGATCATTTCCCGAGAATCATATTGAAGCACCATTCCATTTATTTTTATCAATGAATTCACCTTGATCAACCTAAGATTAGGCGGGATCAAATTGAGATGTCTACACCAACCAGCATAGTACAACAATAGAACATGCAAACAAAGCAAGTATAGTATGATTCAGCATGGCTAAACACCCAAACCAGCATGAGCCAGCAGTAAAAACCAGCAAAATTACCCCAAACAGCAAAACCAGCAGCACCAATCAGCAGTAGACTCATGACACACTTTAGACGCAGCTAGTATCACATATGTAAGCAAACCCAGCAGCACAATCAGAAGGAGCTTCAACAGCAGCACCCCTTCTTGCCAACCCAACAGTGTACAACAATGAAATCATGCAAACAACGCACTTAGCCAACTTGACCCAGCATAGTATGATCCAGCAGGGCAAAGCACCCTAAACAGCATGATCCAGTAGCAAAAACCAGCAGAGTCACCCCAATTGCAAAATCAGAAGCATCAATCAACAGCAGCAACACACTAATCAGCAACAGCTTCACCAGTAGCAGCATCAGCACCCAAACAGCAAGAGCCAAAGCAAACTAACAGCACCCCAATCAGCAAAAACCAGTAGCACCCATGCAACATCACTCAACAAAACAAGCAGTATCCTCCATTCAGTAAAAACACAGCAAAAATCGCATTACATAGCAAAAGCAAGGCGGCATATTGTGGCACCAAGACTTGCGGCATCAACAAAACTATCATTACAAATCTGTCATTGCCTACCATGCTAATGTACCCAACGAGTGGCATCAGTAGGGCTAGCAGAACCCAACAACATCAAAAGGAAGAATTGAGCACTTCCAATCACAGCCCTATAATTACCCTGCACAACCTTTCAAAATCATCCCAACAAGGAAAACAAGGCATCAAAAGGAGGAATTGAGCACTCCCAATCACAGGACATCCAAAACTCTTCCAGCAAAAACACAGCATCAGCAGAAGCAGCACCTATTATCACACAGACCAGCAATTCCATATATCCAAACCAGCAACACAAAGACCCAACAACCACCTGCAAAATCTTTAAGGCCATCCCAGAAAACACTATAAACCAAAATCGACATTCCTTCCAAATAAAACTTATACAACCTGAACCTTACTTTAGAGTGCTTCAAAGAGGAGACACTAGGCGGCCTATAAATAACATCCTCAATCGAGAACCAGAGTGGATCACAATGCACCTTGGACCAAGAAGCCACTCAAAACTTTACAAGCTCACATAGGATATTCCAATTTTGTTGGGATCCTTCAAAGATTAGCTTGTTTCTTGCTAACCATGTAGGCCAAACCATTGCATAGAAGGTGCACAACCAGATGATCCTCTTAATATATCTTTGAATTTTGAACCTAGCCACTATTCAAACAGGCTTCCCACATTTTTTAGACAAACCCATGACATTTCCCACCACTCCAAGATGGATTCCCACAGTCACCAGACCTTATAGCATTTCAAGAAGAGATGGTCTGTGGATTCCATACCCTCCATAAAAAAGGCACAGTGAAGGTCTGATGGGGTAGAGAGAATGCATCTGTCCCTGAGCAAATCCCTTGTGGGTGAACATCCGATCAGCATCATCCATGAGAAGAGTTGGATCTTGGGAGGGACAAAATTTAACCAGACCTTCTTGACTGGGTCTAAGAGCAGACCCAAGTGCTTATCCCACTCCTTGTGAAAATAGCCAATGTTGAATATTCCATCCTTGTTGGCATGCCATTTCAGTCTATCCACTTTACCAGAGGAGATCTTACATTATCTTAGCATTTGCCTCAGTTCAAATAGCCTTTCCTACTCACCTTGAAATAGATTCCTTCTAAAGGTGAGGCCCCAAATTGAATTATCACTATACAACTTTGATACAAAAGCGTTTTTCTGGTTTGATAGGGAGAATAATCTAGGAAAAATATCTACTAGAGCCTTGTCCTCTACCCAAATATCACTCGAGAATTTAGTCTCGTTGCCTGCACCAAGTTGGATTGAGCAGTTCCTTTGAAAAATAGATTTGCATATTCCATCTACCTATCGTCCAGATAGAATATTTCACCAAATAGTTGAGACCCTCTTATTTTCAACATTCCTAGGGAACCAATCGGATGTTTCTCCCCCATATTTCTCATAGACAATTGTTTTTCATAAACTTTTCTTTTCTACCCCAATTCTCTACCACCAGTTCGAGAGTAAAGTAGAGTTTCTCCTTTCAAGTGACACTAAGCCAAGGCCTCCATGTGCTTTTGATTGGCATAGCCTTTTCCATTTCATCAGGTGGAGTTTTCTTTTAGAATCTACTTCTCCTCGAAGGAAACTCCTATGAAGCTTTTCCAAACTTTGCGAGACCTTCTTAGGCATCTTATATAGAAATAGGTAGTATATAGGTAAGTGAGATAAGGTAGCCTTTATGAGTTGTAATTTCCCAGTCATACAAAGATATACTTCATTTTTCATGATGCTAGCCTCTTTTTGGTTTGCTCAATGATATGCTTTCATGCCCTTGATAATCTTGGGTTGAGGCTAATAAGAAGGCCTAAATATTTGAAAGGTAGATTACTCCTTTTGCAATACATAACCATAGCCAGAATCTCCATACTACCATCATCAATCCCTACACCACATAATAGGATTTTATGGAAATTTACATTTAGGCCAGATAGCAATTCAAATCACTTTAGAATATTTTTTATCCCTCTCAGCTCCTTTATATCCGCACTACAAAAAATTGTTGTGTCATCAGCAAACTAAAGATGGGACAAAATTAGCCCATTCTGACCTATTGTAGCGCCCCCTTGATTATGCACAACTCCTTTCCTCCGTTCAACATGACATTAAGGCCCTCAGGGACCACAGGAAATAAAAAAGGGGATATTGGATCTCCCTGCCTGATTCCTCTTTAAATATAAAATTTTCTGATTGTCGATCCATTGATGAGTACTGACATGGTAGCTGTAGATATGCATTCTTTAATCAATATGCACCATTTCTCCCCAAACCTCATCTTAGCTAGCATCAGCAATAGGTATTCCCATTTCACTGAGTCGTATTCCTTTTTAAAATCCACTTTACAAATCACTCCCTTGCTTTTGTTCCTTTTCCATTCATGGATTACTTCATTTATTATTAAGATCCCATCTAGAATTTTTCTTCCTTCAACAAAAGCTGATTGTCTGATGTCAATTACCTTATGCATAGACTGTTTCATTCTTGTTGTCAAGATTTTGTGCACTGAGCTAACTAGGCTAATTGGCCTGAATTCGGTTAGAGATGAAGGGCATTCAACCCTTTGACAATTCTCCCATTGGAATAGAACTCCTTCATGAAGAGCATGAAGTCCTTCTTGATTATCTCCCAAAAGTGCCTTACAAACTTTAGATTAAATCCATCAGGCCCAGGTGCCTTGTTCCCATTGCAACTTATAATCGAATTAAACACCTTCTGCCTCAGAGAATTCCATCTCCAATCTATTGCGGGTATTCTCTTTTAGCTTCTTGGTTGGAATACCTTCTAGGGAGGGGAATTTCCAATCAAGTTCTCTAAAAAGGCTTGTAAAATGCCTCACTATTTCCTCCTTCACCTGGATAGGGTCCACTATGCTGCCACCAACTTTCAATTGACTGATGTAATTTTTCTGATATCTTCTATTTTCCATTAGATGGAAAAAAGCTGTGTTTCGGTCCCCTTTTTTCAGCTATAGTTGTCTAGATTTTTGTCTCCACAAGCTCTCTGCATTCAGAGATTACTCCTCAGGTTCCTTCTTGTAATTGTTTCCTCACTGCTCAATACATGGGATTCAGCCTTTAGCTCAATCTCAGATAATGCATCTTCTGTATTCTTGAGTTGTTTATTTATATCCCCAAACACTCCTTTTTCCAAACCTTGATGACCTGCCCTTTTAGTTATATTAGCTTTTGTTGGATTATGAAGCCCCCTCGACCATGTACAGCGTGTTCCTTCCATGTTGATTGAACCAACTCCTTGAATGTACGATTAGATAACCAAGTATTAAAGAATTTAAACGGCTTTGGCCCCTAGTCAACAACTTCATCTGATAGAAGTATGAGGCAATGGTCAGACATGTAACACCCCAACCCTTTACACATAGCAACGATATTATTCGCTTTGGTTAAAACCCTAACAGTTTTGTTTTCTTCAGGGAGTCACCCATCTTTGTATTGCTCCAGCATAAACACGCTTAACTGCGGAGTTCTACTAGGGTCTTTACCACTTAGGAAAAGGCCTCGTTGAATGTAAAGGTCCAAAAATTTTTTTTTATAGTCCAGAAACTCTCTATCCCTTTCCGATGTGGGATATCGGGATATCACAAGACACTACCCTTAGGAGACCCCATTGCTTGGGATTATAATTGGTTATCCATTCTTCATTAACGAGGAATCTATCCAGTTTGCTCCACTTCTCATGTTGTTGTAAGTTGGACCAACCATGTAGGTTTCCTGGGCAGGGCATCCATGAATTCCTTAAATCATCTCATACCCCTAGTTTCCCTGCTACAACCTGCTCTTTCTCCTAGGCCTTTAACTTCGTTGAAATCACCACCCACACACCATGGGCTGTGAAAAGAAGCCTTCAAAATCTTCAGTTCCTCCCATATCATATTTCTCTCATTCTCCTCGTTCGGGCTGTGGATGTTTACCAAAACACATTCAAAAAATTTCATCAGAACTCCTTCTAATAGAATAAAATATTTGTGTTCCACCTTCCTTTTCATTGTAAAAGCTTCCATATCCCAAATACATATGAGACCCCCTGTTCCCCCACCGAATAAACTGCAGCCCAATCACATGCATCCTTCCCCCATAGAGAGGTGGTTTTACAATGATCAACCACAACCCATTTGGTTTCCTGTAGAAACAAGAATTGGGCTTGTCTACTATGTTTTATCTTCCTTACCATACGCCTCTTCTCTGCCCTCCCTAGGCCTCTGATGTTCTAGGATAAGATTTTCATTTGAAGTATCAAGTAACTTATGCTTGAATTCAGAGGTCCAGCCCTTTGCCTCTGTTATCCAGCATACCATAGTTGTACTATATTTCAATAATTTTCTTCATTGCCACCAATTGTTTCTCACCATATCTCAGACCCATTAATTTTCCTGTTTCAATCGGCATTTTAGTTTCTTTAATGATCTGGATATTCCTATTCTATATAGCTTGGGTTGATAGGGATGTAGATTCCATATTTGGCAACTCCTTACTTTTTCCCTTCCTACTTTCTTTTGCAATTTTTGAAAGAATTCACCATCTCCAACAAGGAATATTGCTTCTTAGGCTCGAGGGTTTTCCTATTGTTGATGTTGTAAGCTGGCGTGGATGCAGCTTTAGCATCCTGAGGGCTCTATTTTCCGGCCATTGCTTGGCTCTTTGGTTTTTCTCACTATACGTACAAAGAATGGAAAGTTCCTGCCATTTTTCTCGGTGATCCAATGGCTGTGGTTCTGGTTTAATTATGCATTCGTCTTGCTGCGTTCTCCACCGTTCAAGGCCGAAACTCGGCTCCGGTGGTAAGTTGGCCGGAGTCCCTACCTTCTTCGGAGATCTCCGCCGGCTTCATTTGCAGATCTGATACGACAAAGAATCAATAACTAGAACTGTGCAAATAATTCGTTAATTCATTCCAACCCAATTCAATTCAGTCCAACTCGCGTGGGATGAAACCGCAAAAAAACATCATACAACTCATTGATTTTGATGATTAACCAATTGACGGTGAATTGAAAAATTGCTACCCCCAAAGATGAATTGGTTAAAATTTTTTCTTTTATCTGTACTAACTCAACTCCCGCACAGTCCTATCAATAACTACTATGTCTTTCCTTTTTAGGAACCTCAAACAAAAGCTTCGTAGCTTTCATGATTTTCATAGTTTTCATATAAGCTGATTTTAGTGATGTTTATAATTTTTTATTTTCTTATTTATAATAGTAGAAAATATATTTTTGTTAATTTTTTTAAATTAAAAAAATTACATTTAGTAAATACATATTTCTTAGTAGGGTGTATGGTGGATGTAGTTAGTGTAACTAGAGGTCGAGGTCAGTGAATAAAATTGTTAGCTAACATCGGAATCAATGATAGTGTCTAGCAACAGTGAGTGAAAATATCTATTAATGAAGAAAGTTGTGGGTTGAAATGACAGCCAGTAGAAGAAGTGTTAGGTGAAAGTGGCGACAAGGAAAAATGATGCCCAAAAATGATAGTTGAAAATGGTGACTCGATATTGATGTTAAAGGTGGTGATCGAAGATGTTTGGCTGTGATGGTAGCAAATATTGGAATGATTGGAGGTGATGGTGGGAAAAAAAAAAGGAAAAAAAGAGGAAGAAATGAGAAATTATTTATAAAATAAGTAAAAACACATTTTTTTCTGTTTACAAAAAATTAATAAATTTTAAAAATAATATATATATATATATTAAAAAATTATTAAACATATTTTTGTTTATAAAATATTTTTAAAATAAAAAATAAACAGAAACGTTATCAAATGAGTGTTTAGCAAACCTAGTACTACTAGTTTTTAGTTTCTTACTACTAATTTTAGTTACAAGTTACAATTTATTCCGAACATTTATGATTTTTGTTACAAACTATATTATTTTATTTTAACTATAAATTATAATTTTTACTAAACACTCACAATTTTTACTACAAGTTATAATTTATAAACTACTCATTTTAACAAATCTAAATATTATTACCTACCTACTAAGAATTTGTTGTCAAAAAAATAACAATAACGACATCTACAATTACAATTTCGATTGTGGCCATAACATATGGTGACGTCGGCACAACCGTGGCATAGTTGGGCTGTGACAACTGGTTTGGTTACGCTATTCATAGTTGGTGTGAGCAAAAAGTAATTTATTTAGTATTTTTAAAATATTATGTGATAAGTTTATATAGTATTTTTATTTAATATAGTAGTAATAAATTTTATAATAAGAACATAATAATTTACTTTTATTAGATGATTAGAAGACAAATAGTAACTCATATTGTATAAATTATAATTATTTATTTATTAAAAATATCAGATAATATTACTAGCTTAATATTCCAAGGATATCTAATAATTTGTCCATTATTAGTTGTTGGGCTGTCATTTTCTCAATATTATTGAATACCATGGTATTGGGTTAAGGTAACTCAAGTTAAGGAATAAAGATGAAGTTGAAGAAATGGAATATATATATAGGTGGTCGGTAACCTTAATCCTATTGATTAATGAGCTGAAATAAAATCAGATGTAGCGAATCGCCAATAGATTTTTCTATTGATAAATAGTTCAGTCAACTTCGCGAATTTCTTTAATAGATAATAGATTGAATTGTAAAACTAGAATATGAGTTTCCATATTTAAAATATTCTTAAAATGATTTT
Source organism: Heliamphora pulchella (assembly GCA_032270985.1). Taxonomy (NCBI): domain Eukaryota; kingdom Viridiplantae; phylum Streptophyta; class Magnoliopsida; order Ericales; family Sarraceniaceae; genus Heliamphora; species Heliamphora pulchella. The sequence continues at coordinate 2,402 of JAULJZ010028659.1, read as the reverse complement.
AGATTTATGTCAATTGAACTTATACTATAAATTATGGGTGTGTAAATTAGTTGTCAAACTTATTTTAGTTCGCCAACCGAAATTTAATTTAATTGAACTCTCGCGAATTTGTGTGAGTGAATTGATTGAATTAATTAAGTTGAGTAAAAAATAAAAATAATAGCTTTGTTGCTTATTGATTATTTTTCTTTAATACGTCGTCAATCTTATCAATCTTATCGGCCTATAGTATATAACTATACATATTAGTTACATTATTTCTACATACTATGAATCTTAATTTCATATATTATAAAAAATAATTATAATTTATAAGGAATAAATTAAAATATTATGTTTTTAATTACTATTTTATGTATTTTAAATATTTTTTAATAAGTATGTACTGTAAATATTATTATTAGAGATATTTAATTATATTATTATTATTATTAAATGACTTCTAATATTTTTAATTGGTCTTTTGCTTAACGTGTTAAATATATATTTAAAAAAATTACAATAGATTTTTATTTTTTAGAGACTACTTTTAAAATTTTATAACATTTAACCCACTCAACCGCTTAAATTGCAGTTTAAAACTATTAAAAAGTATCACTCAACCTATTAATTTTTATTATTAGTGAGTTGACAATAAATTTAAAAAATAATTACTCATAAAAAAGGCTAAAATTAAAATTCTTTCTCGCCCATATGAAACCAATTTGCTCACAGCAAATTATTAAATACTTCTACAGTACCGTGTAGGTAATATTACACGGTATTTTCAGCAAATAAATAATCACAACTTACATAATGTGTGTCATTTTTTGTCTCTTAATTACATAATAAAAGTAAGTCATCATGTTCATACTGTAAAATTTATTGTCACTATATTAAGTGAGAATATTACATAAACTTATCACGTGATACCTCTAGTGCATTGAATAATTACTCCTAATAATGAATGGAAGGCCCTTGAAGTTGTTTCCAAAATCCATTTTATTAGGCAAAAAAATTTGAAAGTGGAAAAAGAAAGTAAAAAAAAAATTTACACGCATTTGATTAGTAAAAAAGTTTTGCAAAAAAATGGAATATTTTTTAAAAAAAATTTCTAGTTTGAAAAGCACAAAAATTGTACAAAACACTTATTCATGTGACTAAATTACCATGTAAAAAAAGTAAGATAGTGCAAGGAATCATACATGGGCAAAACTCATGACCGAAAAAAGAAACATGGGTAATTATGGAAATCATGTAAATTTAGTTTCCACCTTCTTAGGGAGAAAATTTTCTTACATAATTTGTGGGAAATCTACAGTTAAATTAAAAGGTTTAATAAGATTGTACGAAAAAATTCATTTTCAACACTTTCTAGAACTTCAATGCTAAGTGAACGCTAAAATAGTACAAGTTTTTTTTTCTCTTTCTTATATTTTCTATCATTATCTTGTTAATCAAACGAATTCTTAAAAAATTTGACTTTTATATTATTTTGCAAAGTTTTTAAAAGGGACAGATTCAGAATAAACCGACGACCTGAACCACAACTTGAGCCACTTAGAACGTGCAGAGCTCATATGTGCATTTTGGACCAACAAGGGATAAAATCAAAATTGGTTAAGTGCACAAAATCAAGAGGAGCCTTCCACATTAATGACGGCTTCGCTAATCCCATTAATCCGATAGATTCAAAATTATACTCAACCTTCCTAAGATCAAAACTCGTGAACGAGTATAGTTCCTATCTCTACAGTTGCTTCAGAGACAGTTTTTAGTACAGATAAATGAGTCCTGAATGAGTACAGATCCAGACTAATACCGAAGATAGTAGAAGTTTTGACGATCACACGCAACACAATTTACGCAACAAAAAATTATCAAGAAATGAACGAGAAGAAAAAAATAGAAACAGACTTGAAAACTATAACATGTGGAATGCCTGAAGAATGATCAGGCTCAGACTAATTTTTGTTTTTATCTTTTGCATCTGTAAATTTTATTTCTTTATATTTGTAATTTTATATTTTATTTATAATTTATTTTAAATAGAAAATAATGCAAATAATTGTTAGGCTTGTATGTGTCAACCTAGTTAGGATATACTTGACCTATAGTGATACAATTTCTTTATTTTTTGAAAGTATACAATATACTTATATTGTGAAAAATATAATATTTATGTAATTTTTTAAATTTGATTTTTAATTAATAAAATTTATATTGTATTTTATTATTTCAATTGTTCAAATTTATTGCTTTTAATAATAAACTTATAAGTTATAATAAACGAATAACTTATAATAATATAAACTAAAATTTATAAATTAATAATAAACTTATAGTAAACTAATAAACAAATAAAGTATAAACTTATATAATAAACTAATAAGTTAATAACTAATAATAAACTATAAACTATA
>JAULJZ010028648.1:0-15244 GCA_032270985.1 Heliamphora pulchella | reverse complement strand
AAATAAATTATCAAAATTATCAAAATCTAAACAAAAAGCCATTGGGCTAACAAGATCCATTCATGATAAACCATTGGTCTACGGCTTAAAAAAAGATTCTCATTCTAACCTTTCAATAATTATAATTTGTTCCATTGAACAAATGGGTTCTGTTAGTGGACTGACCTTCAGATTGAATATGTCTAATATTAGTAATTATCATAAAAACTCTTAGACGATTAAGTCAAAAAATAAGAGCTCAAGTTTTGATACCAATTGTTAGTCTAGAAAATCCAAGAGGTGGTGAATTTGGTCTAAAAAGAATAATAATTATTTTAAAAAGCTTTTCAAAGGCCTTTTAATATTCAAGCAAATATAACAAATATAACAAGAAATAAAGTAATGAAAATATTAAAGAGGTAAGGAAAAGAGAAATAGAACCCGACACCAAGATTTATAGTGGTTCGGCTTCTTCCAAGCCTACGTCCACTTCTCAAGACTCTCCTTGAGAATATCCACTATGATACGAATGTTTACAAACACATTTAAAAGCCTTACAACAGCCTCAAGATGATCTTATGAAAATAATTCCCTGTTTTTTGGTAATCACTATTGAGCTTTTCTTTGAAGAGTATATTACTCACTCACTCAACGGATCAAGGGTGATTCACCCTTAGGTACAATAAATGTATGGAAACCAAAGATTCACTCACTTTCTTTACAAATGATTGAAAATAAATAAATACAAAGAGGTGAGATTTGGCTGAAGAAGTTAATGAGCAATAAATGCTTTCTTGAATATTTGAGTTTTTTATTCAAGCAATAGAATAGTGTTCAGATCTTTTAAGCATCGAAAATTAACTCCTTATATAATCATCTGAAATAAATGACAATTGGTGGATTAATGGAGGCAGTTAATACTCTGAAATCTAACCGTTGAAACCAGCGCACGATTTGAAATTTGGCACAGGGATTGACTTAAACCATATTGGGTCGACTTAAAAAGTCTAGGGTATAGTTCCTCAAGTGATTGTGTTGACTCATTTCTTTAGTGGTGTCAACACAAATTTTGCATCTTCCTCACCCACACAATGGTATCGACTCATGGAGCTTATGATGTTAACTCAGTCATTACTTCAGTTTTTCAAGAGAGACTTTTGGTGTCGACTCATATCGTCTTTGGTGTTGACTCATTTTATCTGGCAAGCTATTAGAATTTTGGTGTCGACTCATCTTCGTTTTGGTGTCAACTCATAAAATTGCAGTCAGTCTCGGTAGTTTTATAGTTGACTCATTTTGATCTGGTGTCGACTCAGAAAATTGCAGACTGTCTCAGTTGTTTTGGGGTTGATTCAAAGTTGTTTGGTATTGACCCAAAAAACTTGTTCACATAGAAAACATTTGTGTCGACTCATAAACCTTTGGTGTTGACTTATTGTGATGTCCCGTCCTCTGGGCACGTTAGGACATATATAAGTATAGATAAGTAGAATATTCTAATTATTCATTCATATTTAGAGATCATAAATATTACATCATTAAGAGTTATAAACTGATTAAAAGTACATAACAATTACAGTTTTATAAAAAATTTAACAAAAATTACAATAAGTCCGTGGAAACTAAACAAAAAGGACAAAGAGGTGAACTTCAAATTCTTCTGCTAGTATTGTCGGGGTCAGTTGGCTCCTGTTACTCACCTTGTTCTTCAAAACCTTCCTCTCTTTCAGGTGCGACTTCCTCAAAAAGTTTTTTCTCCTCACCTGTGGCATGAATGCCATGAGCCAAAATTCAGGAAGCAAACTCTCTAAAGCTTCGAACCAAACTTACAACAAAATATTTTACAACGCATATCATATAACACCTAGTATAATTCATAGTCTAGGAGACAGACAAATTTGATATTTACTGCAAGGTAAGCTTATATAAGAACAATTATGCAAGTGCATGATGCAAATGAATGCAATGCAATCAATTTTATTTTTTAATCTAATTTAAACTTAAGTTATTCTAGGTTCTCCCAAACCAAGGTGAACCATCCTAAGCCCCATGATCCCAACTACGCTGACCAAGTCTACCGACCGACAAAAAGTGTTCCTTAAGCCGTGGGATAACTACGTAGCGAACTAAGTGTCCAGCGGGGTCATCACTGAAGGCAAGGGCGTGGACAAGTCAATACTCCAGCTCTCGACTCTCAGGTCAAAGTCAAACGTGGGATCGCGAAATTTAACTTCTATTATTACGCCACCCGAACCGCTTTTACCAAAAATATACATCATAAACAATAAGGTGCATTTAGCACTTGAGACAAAATCATCCCAAAACAAATCAGGACACATAGCCAATATCACAATCAGGGCATTTAGCCAATATCACAATATTCCAATTTCATCAATCATGGTACCAATCCTAAGGTTCAATTTTCGTTCTTTTCTCAAAATAAAAGAGTGAATCTCGCGAAACCCAACCCAACCCAATGATGACGTGACATGACATATGCAACTACTATTTACGATTCTCATGTATAAATTGATCATGACGTGAGCTAAAATGACTTGTGTATGCTTTGCATGAAATTATAAACTTATGAGCATGGTGTACAAGTATACGAAGCACAAACTATATTTTATGTGACTTAGATTCAACCTATTGAAATGGTTTCTATTCATCAAATTGTCAATTTCATATATCAATCATACACATAATTCATTTAAAATCCATATATTCAAATTCTACGATGTGACATCCCACTCATACACTTAGCCAAATCTAGGTAAATGTTCAAGTGTCAAATTAAAAACCTCAACAATATTTTGGGGTACCTAGACATAAAGTTAAGTTTAAATTTTTAGACACCAATTAGATAAAAATATTTTCTATAACTTTTATGTTTAATACTAAGATTAGATCTTAGAGCAAAGGGGTCATTTATACTAATTAAGAGAAAATTATTCAGTACTTTACAGAGAAATGTACAGAATTTGGACCTCTGTTGGCTTCGGTTTTGGGGCATCAATTCAAGGGTTATAGGTCTGATTTTTGGAGAGGTTTTGGTTTAAGGTGTCCCCTACAAGTTTCATGTTTTATGATAAGACTAGTTATTTGGAATAAGTTGACAATTTTGGTCATTTTATAAAATGGATTTAGTCAGCATAAGAAGGTTCAGCAGAATCGATTTTCAATAGAGAATGCTCAAGACCTTTGTGGGACCATCCGAGGGTATTTTATGCTAATTTTTGATTAGTATCTAGTTTAATATGTTAGCTACATTTCTCATGAAAACTATTTATGGATTTGACCATTAAAAATATAGGTTTCTGGTCCAACAAAAATATGTGACAAAGAGCTCTATCAGGCACTAATTCACAACGGTGACTTTGGGAAGGATTTTGACCTATCAAGGCTTCATATATTTGGCTTATTTTTGGTGAACAACAAGATAAACATGTTATTTACAAGTTTTATGTTTTGACCTAGGCTCTGTTTTCATTCTAACCTAGGGTTTTTATGTTTTCAATACAGAGTGATCGGAATCTGACACTCTTTGGTAAAAATGGTGTATCTAGAGTTTCACCCAACAAAATCACTTCAAACTAATTTTGTAATAAAGAGAATTTAAAAATCTAGGTCTGGACATAAAAATCACATTTAGATAATTTTTCTACAATTAGTTATGATAGTTTAAAGTTCGTGAAAGAAAGTTCTACTACATAAAAAATCAGGCCATTAAGGGTTTCATTGTTTCAGCTTAAAATATGTTTAGATTTGGTATATTTTCTTTACATGCATGTAATGTACACATATATATATATATCAAAGTTTCAGAACCTATACAAGCCATTAAACTCAAGAATAGCCACATGCAACTATGTCCAATCATTTAAACACGAATAGCCCCTATTTTGGCTCTACAACATCTTTTCGATAAATTTTTGTTTTCTTATTCTTAGAGTTGTTTATAGAGATGGGTTGAGAGGTATTTTGTAAGAGAATGATAGATGATTTTAGGAAGTTTACTTACTTGTTTGAAGACCTAAAATTTGTGGATGGCTAGGACTTAGCTTTAATGTAATCTCCTTGCTTTTCCTAAGCTCTTCCTTCCTTCCTTCTTCTTTCTTTTCTTTTTTTCTCTCTTAGAACACTTAGAACATTTTTTTGTTTCCTCTCTCACACTATAGTGCATGAAATATATGGGAGAATAGGAGCCTTTGGTGTGTTTTTATAACAAAAAATGTTGGTGGAATAATTATGATAGTGTAAGCCTTAATTTGAATTTTCTTAATTTCTATTGGATGCATGGGAGGTGGAGTGCTTTTGAGAATTGATTTTTTAGATTTTTGCAGAGGGGAAGTCTACTAGGGCTGTTTGGGACAGACCAAAATATGGTGTTGCATTAATTTGGGGTTTAAGTTGTATTTTGGTATCATTTTGTGTATAAAAACGCCTAAAATATTAATTTTGTGTATCTTTTTGATATCTTTATCTATTAAAATCTATTATTTTAGTGTGTTTATGATTAATTTAGTATTTTTATGAATTATCATAATTTTTATAACAATTAATCAAATATGTATAAGCTTTTAAGTTAATTTAAACTAGTTTGATAAGAATTGACTTTTTGACTTATTTATTGTGTAGGAACTTTAAATAATGATTTGTTTACTTTTGTTGACCTACATTATTATATTATTATATATATTACTTATTTAAAAGTTTTGGATCATAATAATGCTTAATTTGTACAATTTTTTATCATTTTTGAGCTAAACAAGCAAAAAGTAATTTTTTATGCACTAATCCCAATGCGGCCATCCATACAAGGGCATTTTTGTTATTTTTATTGTTATTTTATCTTTTGTTATTTAATTGTATTTAATTATCTGATTTTAGGTGTCCATGTGTCAATTTAGATTTTTAAGACTTTTTGCTGTACTACGGGTAAAATGGTCATTTTACCCTAATTGTGAGAATTTTTTATTTTTAATATAATGTTTCATGTTATTTACTTAATTTAGGATGTTAGGAGTCTTCTCTGAGTATTAGGGCTTTCCTCTTGAGTATTAGGTCATTTTAGGGTTTTCGAATCGAATTAGGATTTTGGGTTGAGTCAGGATTTTCATCCTTCTAACGACCTAATATCTCATCGGCTAACCATCGCTAATACTATGGCTTGGACTAGGTCTTTACATGGGTCATTATCAATTGGGTTGGACTTAACATATTTGGGCTATTCTTAAAAATTCTTTTGGGTTTAAATTCATGGGTTATAATTATAATTCTTCTTAGACTAAATTGGTTGGGTTTAATTAAAAGAGTTGGACTTTGTAATTTTATATTTGGGCCATATTTCTAATCTTTTTCATAATTCATCATTTTCTTAGGTCAAGTTGTAGGATTGTGATGCTATGATTTTATGTGATTCTAGGGTTTTAGATTTTTTATATCAACTCTCCTTAAGGCTTTGGGATTAATTTAAATCTTGTGTCTTAAGGTTTCATTATGGTTTGATTAAAGATTGTGTAAAATTACACTTGGGTTCAGTTTATCCTTTTCGTAATTTCTTTATCTTCTTGGACTAACTTAGAATTTTTATGATTATTTATGATTTTTGATTTCTAGAATTCAGTATTAGAGAATTTTATATTTTGTAGAGTTTTACTTTGAATATTAGAGTTTTGTTCCCGTCCTAACCCAATTTTGGGGTTCTAGTCTTTGCGGGTCTTCGTCGCTAATTTCCGTTATCTGAAATCGGATACTTTTATATATATTTATTTATAAGTTAGTGTTTGTTGTAGAAAATAGATGAGGATTACCTCAAAAACTTTCGTGCATATGGAGAGAACTAAGGGACTTGCGTGTAATTTGTTAGGATTAAGATTATTGATGACTTTTAGAGTGATTATGGGAGAATTTTATGGTGTGTTCGTAATAGGTGTGTAGCTTAGCATGAATTTACCAATTGTGGCGTGTCTTGGGCTAAAAATATAATTGTTCAGAAGTTTGGGGTTAAACGTGCAATTATTGAAAATTTTGGAATTTGAGCCTTTGCGTATATTTTCTTCTTAATTATTAAGTTGACACTTAACTTTCCTATTCCTTGAACTTAGAGCCTTGTTAATTGTGAACGTCTTCATATTAGGTCATTTATGAAATTTTGTTATTATTTTGGACCAAACTATAATTTTCCTTTCTCTTATGGGGTTCTAGGGTTTTTGATTTTATTAATTTTTGGGTTATTCGATGGTTCTTTTTAATTAAGATATATTTTTATGCTTTAGGATTTTTGGTTTCGAGATCTGATTTCTTGGCAAAATCCTTTGGGACTCTTAATCTCGATTTAACCCTAATGTGAAAACCTAATTTCGGTTGATTTAATGTTTTTAATCCAGAGGCTTAGAAAATCAGGTCGTTACACTCATTTTTTCCGAAATCAGGAATCTGATAAATTACTTGGTGTCGACTCAAATTGCGTTGGTGTCAACCCAAAGTAAATCCCGCAAGCCTTGTGTAGGTGTCGACTCAAATTCGTTTTGTGTCGACTCATTTTGCTTAACTGCTTGGATTCCGGTCTAATACTAAAAGTGTCGACCCAAACAAGTTTGGTGTCGACTCAAATGAGTTCTTGAAAATATCTTAGAAAAATATGTTAAGGTGTCGACTCAATTCTCAATGGTGTTGACACACTTGAGAGTTTCAAGCATACTTTGCCGTTACGTGTCGACTCAAATATCAATTTGTGTCGATTAAAAATGTTCTTTGACAGAACACAAAGTGTCAACCCATTTAATTCAAGGAGTCAGTACAAATGACTTAAGGTGTCGACTCATTGGTCATATAGTGTCAACACTTACCTTTTTGAAAATAATTAAATATAATCTTTTTAAAATCAATTTTACTTAGAAAATAAATTATTAAAAACATTAAAATCTAATTAAAAAAATCTTGTGCTAACAATACAAATATCTAATCAATCTATTTTCGCATAGATGATCTTCTTGATGTGTTTTAGATGATCTTTTGGATGCGTTCTACAAGATAAACGATCCGGATCATTTAAATTAGATTGAGATGAGCCTATAAAAATTAAAATTTATAGTAAAAGGTTATTTTCTATCGTGTTGGATGTTTTTTCTGTGATTAATGGATGTATTTTTATTATGTTTCTACTTATTACAAAATTTTGATTTCTTTTGTATTTTAGGTCTCTTTTGTAATTTTTGTCTCTTTTGAATTTTTTTGTATAGTTTGTATTTTTATTACATTTAAAATTAAATACTATCATGATTTCTTTTTGGGTATATTTGTTTATCGACTTTTTTTTACTTTTAGGGTTTTAATTAAGTATATTAGTATATTTTAAGTTATTTTCACTTTAAAATTTAAATATAGATAAAAGAGTTAAAAAGTAAAAAAAAAATTGCAAACGTATTATTAATTACGAATGTAATTGATTCATTTGTTGTTATCTCTTTTTTTCTTTATTAATTATTATTTGTAAGTTTCTTTCTACAAATTATCAATCAAGCACATATTAACACCACTATTTCACATATAATTTTTAAAAACTAAATATATATTTTTAATAAAAATATTTATTTATTATCAATTAAAAACATTGAGCTTTCATTTTATGTAACTTTTTACATCATATTCATAATAACTAAACTCATTTTTTACCTCATATTTATAGCGACTCAACAAAAAAATAAAAATAAACAACACAAAATCTGATTTATTAATTTTTTTAACTTATTTTTACTTTTTTGACTTATTATGAATTTTATAGTTAAATTTATAAATTTTTGTGATTATTGATTTATGAATTTATATGATCTTTTAATTATATTTAGATAATTTAATAATGAATCTGTACGACAAAATTTATAAAATGCATACCGTACACTTTTAAAATTGAGTATGTACTGAATTTTTTTAATAGAATAATTCATATTTTAAAAAAAATGCTCACTAAATTTTCTTATGTAGCACTCTTTTCCTTCATACACATGAATTTACATATATAAATTAATATCTACATAATAAATTAGCTCATACTTTTTAAGTGTATTTTAAATATTGACAATAACTATTTGAAAGGAACTTTCTCTCTCTATTTCGTTTTATTAATGTCTTTTAAGTTTTATACAAAAATTATACTAAATATTAACGTTAAAATTTCATTACAAATAATATCTTCTTGCAAATTATATTTTCTTAATTATAAATATATTGAGAGTAGTGTTGGAATTTGTGAATTCAATTGACCATTAAATTTTAGAATTCAAAAGCTGAATTCAATTGACAATTGAATTGGGCATTCAATTGGCAATTGAATTCTAGAATCAATGTTATTCATTGGCAATTGATTTCTTTTGTAACCCTCCATGAGTGAAAATCTATATAAAACTGCTTTCCTTATCTAGTTTTCAGAGGAGAGAAAACACAAGAGCAGAGGTGTGTGCACAGCGGTAAGAGGAGAGTATACAAACATGTCGCAAGTTGTGAGAGAGAGAAAGAGAGACGAGATACGTTCGTAGCCGATCCTTGGTGGTGTTCCAACGTTCAGGTCAACAGTTTTATTCTAGGAGAGTGACGCCGGTGGAAAAACTACAACACCCTCGGTAGGCGGTGAATCATTCTTAAGGAAATTGCATTTTCATATTCTATTCATGTTATTTCTGCAATTTCGTTTTCTGTAAATTCTGTTTATTGTAATTTTTGAAAGTTAATAAAGATGTATTTTCTGGATCACCGAGTATGTACCTTGCGGCGTGATATTTCTCCCAACAATCTTAAGAATGAATCAGTTTTAAAAACCTAGTCGGTTTGGATCTTTTTTTTTTCCAGAAAATACATGTTTATGCTTCTAACATATTCTGTGAGTATGTTCAGATTTTTGGATTTATTATCTTCGTTGCAGTATGAGAACATTATCTTATTCAGAATAATGTGTTTAGAATAATCCAAACTATAGTGGTTGGCTTTCCGCCATCACCCAGTCGCCGTCATTCTTAAGGAAACTGCGTTTGCAGGACTCGGTTTGTATATTCTGTTCATGTTATTTCTGCAATTTCGTTTTTTGTAAATTCTGTTTATTGTAATTTTTGAAATTTAATAAAGATATATTTTCTGGATCACCGAGTATGTATCTTGTGGCGTGATATTTTTCGAAACAAGTAGATCGCGGGCTTTGCCCGCAAACTATAAGCTAGTAAAATAAAAGTTGAGAAATTATTTTTAAACGTTAAACAAGAAAAAAAGATATTCCAGAGAGTGAACAAATAATTTTAAAGGGAGGGGTGGAATAATTTATCCCATTAATATGAGACTATTAGTCTCATATCATGGATTAGTAGTTAAATTTGATGTATTAAACGTGAAACTAATAATTAGAAGAAACAAATTCTGAAAATGTACATTCCACATGATTTTTAGACAAGTCTAATCTCTCATAGTTCACTAAAAAAAACATGGCCTTATTTTATTTAAGAGAGACTTATTCCTAGAGAAAGCCGTTTCCGTGATTCAAATTCGTGCCAAAAAGGTGGGTGATATCGTGCAAAATCTCAACCCCTTATTTTAGTTTTGAAGCTAAATAGGATAATCTGATGGTATGTTGGGTAACCCCATTTTAATTTGTTTGTTGCTAGTAATTTTCAAGGGAGGCAAGGGATGAGTTTCATGAAAGGGACGATAAGGATGAGATTTGGCTAAAAACTGGGGAAAGCAACCCTACTTTTTTTATTTTGGGTAAACTACACTGATTTTTTTTTGAGTTTGCCATTAATACATAAGTACTATTTTATAGTTCAAAAAATTGCAGTTTTCTTTTTCATTCATTGCACACATTGATTAGTGGTAGTATTTTTATGCTGTACTTTGAGAAATTAGAGAAAGTTGATAGGAAAAAAATTAGTACTTGTTTGATTCGGAATTTGAATTTTTTTGGATATGGCGAGATGTCATGAATAGTGGCAGCTAGAGTGGAAATAGGAGGGAAGTTGTTAAGGATTAAATTCCAAGTAGGAAACATTAAAAGCAGTTTAAATGGGATAGAACAGCTGATTGGGGTCACGAGTTATTTAACTGGAGAAGTAAAAGAGCCAATTGCACAATGAAAAGAACAAATGACATGTGACGCTCTAAGAAGAATTCAAAAGGAAAAGAGGTAACCATTGGAGAAAAAGTGAAAGAAACGTAGGACGAACAGTTGAGATTGGCTATAAAATTTGAAGAGACCAAGAAGAAGAGGACATACATCTCCAACACATCAAGCCTCGAGCTTACTTTGAGTGCTTCTCTAGTATTTACATATCTTTCTATTCCTAATTCAAATTTATCAGCACAGCTTCATTTCATTTCAGTTTCATAATTAAGTTTAGTCGTTTTTATTCAAGATTAGTCGTTGTTCTAATTTAATTCCAGTAACATTTTTATTTCAAATCCAGTATCAATTTTTTGAATTGTTCGACCTTTGAGTTTTATTCATCTAATAGAAAAGGCATTTGAAAATTATTGAAAGTCCTCTTTATTGAGGCAAATCCCGAATCTATTGTCTTATTGCTTCAGATTATATGCAATTCAACCTAATTAAAAATTGAGTTGAGCGAAATTTCTAAAGAGTTGGACGCATTCGTCATGACATGCCCTCATTATTATTAAGTCCTAAACATATTTCAGCGAATGCCAACAGTGCCTTAGTAAATTGTTTTTTGAAATTTGTAATTAATACATAAGTACTTTTATAATTTAGAAAATTACATTTTTCTTCCTAATCATTGCATACATAGATTAATGGTAGCATTTTTATGTTGTACATTTAGAAATTAGAGATAGTTAATAGGGATAAAATTAGTAACTTAGTATTTTTTTATTATTAACATCAACTCTAATTAATTATTAATTATTGACTAACGAAATAGATAAATTTACAAGGCAACTAGAAATTTTAGGAAGAAAACTGTAATTTCTTAAATCACAAAATTGGTTATGTATTAATTACAAATCTAATGAGAGTTTAGTGTATTTTTATCCTTTTCGTTATATAAACTCTAATTCCCCTCCCAAAAAGAAGAAATTGGCTACAGAAGAATTAAAAAGAAATAAAAAGAATTAAAAAGAACTATATCGGCACTGTTGGGCCTATATTATTGGGTTTATTTTAATTATTCCGTTAGTTCATTTTATTATTCTCAGTGTGTAGATTATTCATGCAAAAAAATAAATAAAATTAATTAAATATTATTAAATGCTTGAATAAATCTATATTTTTATAAAAAAAGAGGAATGAAAAGTGTGCAGAATCATTTATTTGGTTGAGACAAATGTGATTTTAAAATACTTAATGTTATCTAATCATTTTAATTTCTTATATGAATAATATACACACTTAAAATAATAAATAAACAATTCAATCATAAAAATATACCTAATCCATAATAAGTTCAACATTGCTAGTTCAATCCTCCAAAAGGACTGGATAAAAACTTATATTATATATAGAGAGAAACTAGCAATTTTTTGAGCTTAAAGACACTTTAAACATGATTTTATCATACAATGAATTTAAAATAGTAAATATTTTTTTAGGAAATTTTAGGCTAGGTCCCATTTAGCTAACTTGTATTTTAATAAGTTCCACTTAAAATTTATATTTCATTAAGTCATATTTTATATATATTTTCTATTCTAAAATTACCTTTAATATAATTTCACTTTTCACCACTGCTAAATACCACTCCACCAGCACCACCGCCGTCGATGCTACCACCGCCGCTGCACGCGCGCAGAGAGAGAGAGAGATCTGAATGTCTCATTTTGGTTCTAGATTTTTATTCTAGATCTGAAAAAATGTCTCATTTGTTATGAATATTTCATTCTGATTTTGAATATAAAAATAAGACATTGTTAACAAATATCTCATTTGTTATGAAATGTCTCAAGACTTTTTTTAAACAAATGAGACATTTCATAACAAATGTCTGAAATGTCTCATTCTTCAAAATGACACATTTCATATAAATGATATATTTTTAAATGAATGTATATCTAAATATATAAATATCTTATTATTTTTGAATAAATGAAACATCTCAACGTACCACAACCACCAACATCTAACCAGACCGCCACCACTAACACCAACCCAAGCAGACCACAACTACCACCACCACCACCACCACCACCACCACACACACACATGGAGAGAGAGGGAGAGAGAGAGAGAGACCACAACCACCACCACCACCACACACACATGGAGAGAGTACCACCACCACCACCACCACACACACAAACACACACATGGAGAGAGAGAGAGAGAGAGAGAGAGAGAGAGAGAGAGAGAGAGAGAGGGGATTTCTGTACACACGAGCCTTCCTTAACCCCACCGACATCATGAGCATACTCAGGAACACCATCGACATCAGAGCATACTTCGGTCTTCCTCTTGTTGGCGACTTTTTCGGCCACTCTCACCACCGCCAACCTTTTTGGTTCACTTCACCGAAAAAAATCCAGATTTCGTCGAAAAAAGACAAACTGGTGTCAGTTTCAGGCATATCTCCAAATCTGTATTCTTCTTTTATTGAGCCGAGAAGAGCTACTACGAGCTTCGATTTATTCGCCGTCATCGCCTGAGAGAGAGAGAGAGAGAGCTTCATTAGGGCTTGCAGAAGCGGATCAAGGCCCCACAGTGAGGCCATGGTGGCAACAACGAGGGTTGCGAGCTGCGACTACGAGTGTGGCGACAGTGAGGGCGGCGAATTTGACTACCAAAGGGAGAGAGAGAGTATGTGAGGGAGGACGGAACAAAGAGTGAGAAAGAGTTTAGAGATAAAAGGGCATATTGGTCCGAACGAATTATTAAATTTAAAAAGTAAAATTTAGTGAAATGTTTAAAAATTAATTAGGATTTAGTAGAATATAAATCTTCTAAATGGAATTTCTAATTAATTATCTAAAAATTTTTTAATTATTTAATGCAACAATGTATTAACAATAATTTCATTACTCTCACTCCTAATTTCAGTTATAAACAATAAAAATATATGTAAATTAATTTTTTTTGATCAATTATGTAAACCAAAATTAAAATGTATAAAACTAACGATGCTTTTTTTTTGGCTATGTATATATGTATATATATTAAACATATTTCTATACTTTGTCTTCTGCTTTTTTTTATGAGAGAGAAAATTTGACTTTAAAAAAAGAGAGAAAAATTAGATTTAAAATGAAAAGAGAGAAGAATTGGTTAGTGAGAGATGAAAGAAATAAAAAAAAAGGTGAAGGAGAGAAAAAAGTATAAACAAAAGTTTAACAATTACATTAAATAATTCTCAACGTTTATATATGTCACATAGACAAATATCACATTAATACATTATGAGTGTTGTATTTTGTAATATAAATTAGCAATTATTTGTACTTAAATGCACTTTAAATATAATTTTATCATAAAATTAATTTTAAATAGTGGACAATTTTCTTAATTATTTAGAGTAAGAATGTATTAAAAAATATTTTTTATTAGTCTTACCCTTACTCTTAAATTCAACTATACAAAATGGCAAAAAAAAACGTATTAAATTAATTATATTTTTTGATTATATATATATATATATGTGCGCGCGCGCGCGCGCATATTAAAGATAAAAAGAGGTAAGAGTTCATTAGTGCGATAGTGAAGAGAAAAAAAAATGCAAAACATAAAAAGTATAACTAAAAATGTAACCATTAAATCAAATAAATTTTAAGAAAATTTAAAGATTAGTTCTTTTTTTTAAATCTCATAAAAAATTTAGTCCTACAATTTTTATTTTAAGAGAATTAATTTTATCAAATATGAAATAATTATATTATGTTTAATTTGTTCTCATTTAAGAGTTAATCTTTCTTGTTTTGGACAAATAGAAAAATTCAAGTGATATATTTATCAAGCCATCATAATTGTTGGGAATGAAAAGTGATACATTTTTATTTAACTAATATCTCTATTTTATGAACTGATAAATATATCACATATCACATAAGACTAAAACTTTGAAAAAAATTATTACGGGACTGAAACTCTATTATCAATTGATAATATAACTTAGACTAAAATTATTTTAAATTTTAAGCTTTGAATTTGCACCAATATCATATTTAAAATATTGTGTTTTGTAACATTGATGTTAGAAGTAGGGGAAGGGGGAAGATGCCTTTCGGAATGTGTCTATATTATCGGACTCGGTAAAATTTATCGAGTTTGTTATTTATTAAAAATTTAAGTTGATTCGAAATTTGTAGCTAAGTGATTGAATAATATTTATTTAATATTTTTTCTCAAAATTATAATATTTATTTATTTATTTATTTATTTATAAATTAATCTTATACGATCATTTAGTTACAAGTATTAGATCAAGTTAAATTTTTACATAAATAATAAATTTAACAAATTTTACATAATAAATAAATCCAATTATAAAAACACATTTAGAAAAGTGCTTCCCCCATTCCTAGCAGTAGGGGTGACCTAAGAAGCTTTGATCATTAACTCGTTGTTGTCAAAGTGAACTGATGAGTCAGAAAAAAGCTTCCCAAGCCAAGAGTGTAAAAGATTAAAGCAACCCATGAACCTAACAGTGCCTCTATATCAGTACTAAGCCTCTACTTTCATCATTTTTTCACTACTAGAATGATTAGTCATTTACTACCTACAACCACTAAAGAGGAAGAGCCCTCCTCTTTATGAGGACAGTGGAAGTCTGGAAGAGGCAAATCACTTTTTTTTTTTATTTACAAAAATAACTTTAAAAAAAAAAAAATACAGAAGTATTGCTTTTCCCCTGTTAGTGAAACAACCAACAAGAAGCTTCCATTCTTGTTTGGGTATTTTTGGAAGAAAACTTGGTTCTCCATTACAGCTTGTCCTCCTCTTTCTGTTTTCTTTTTTCTTGCATTTTTTTTGGCTGCAGATTCTCAAATCTGGGTATCCGGGAAAGAAAAACAAATTTGATAAGTTATATAATTTAGACCAATATATTAATATACTCACTGTCTCATTGATTCAAACTATAAATTTTAGTATTAAATGTATGACGAGTTATAAAATTTTGAACAATAAAAGAACGAGTATTGTTAAACTATATTTCAGGCTATTAAACAAAATAGCATTGATCACAGCATTCTATATTCCTCAAAAATTTTCTTCTTTGGTTCCTTTGAAAGAAAAAACAACTGCTTCAATTCCAGTAGCTGTAATAAACAACAAACCCTA
>JAULJZ010028637.1:0-15245 GCA_032270985.1 Heliamphora pulchella | reverse complement strand
CCTACTGAGATTAAATTTCTCGTTAGACTTGGCACGTGTCTAACGTCCTTCAGCTTCAGTACTGTGCCGTTGGCCTGCGTGATCTGAATTTCACCCTTCCCAACTATACTGCAAGCTTCGTCGTCTCCTAAATAAATTTTTTCAAAATTTTCCTTCACATACTCGTGAAGTATATCCATGCGGGGAGTGGCATGGAATGGCGCTTCTGAGTCAACAATCCATGACTCATTTCTACAGTCTAATGCACAAATCAAACTATCTGTATTTTCCTCATCAGAAACATTAACAGTAGCCTTACCACCTTGATTCGTGTCGTCGCGCTGCTTCCTCGGGGCTTTACAGTCCCTTTTAAGATGACCTTTCTGTCCATAGTTCCAACATCCAGCTGACTTCTCCCGAGTCTGCGATTTACCTCGTGATTTGGATCTGTGATTTCCTCGGTCCTTCTGATTCTTCCTATCTGTCTTTCTTCCTCTACCATCAGCGTTTAACACTGACCCTGAGGATGATCCTTTACCCGTTGTTCTGCGGCGTGATTCCTCTCCAAATATAAAACCTGCAACCTCCTCCAACTTCAACTTGGACGAGGAGTTGCTAACTACGATAACCATGCCACTCCAACTTTCTGGTAAACTGGACAGGAGAGCTAGGGCTCTGACCTCATCATCAAAATTGATCCCAACTGACTTCAATTGGTTTACAATTGAGTTGAACTCGTTGAGATGCTCCGCTATAATGGCATCGTCCGCCATCCTCAGATTGAATAGCTTCTTCATCAGGTATAGCTTATTTGATGCTGAGGGCTGATCATACATTTTTTCCAACGCCGCCAGTAACCCTGCCGTCGTCTTCTCTTTTGCGATTTTGGAGATTACTGACAGTGCGAGACTAAGTCGCACGGTCTCCAAAGCTTTTCGATCCAATATCTCCCACTCGGTCTGTGTCATCTTCTCCGGTTTCTCTCCAACATAGGTGCGAACAGATCCTTCTGATATAGAACGTCCTCGATCTGCATCCTCCAAAGGGCAAAGTTCGATCCGTTGAACTTTTCGATCTTGATCTTACTGTCGTCTGCCATGTCGTGTTCTCCAACCTCCGAACCTTGCTTTGATACCAGTTGTTGTTGATTTCAAGTCAAAACACGACTTAATCCAACCCACAACTCCCGTTGGTTTAGAACGTAAACAAGCCACAAACGAATCAAACAAGAACAAGAACGAAAACAACCAAACAGGCACAGACACAAGATTTTACGTGGTTCGGCAATGGTGCCTACGTCAACGTACTCACACTCGTTTTATTATTCAAGGGATTACAAAAGAGAATTAAGTTCTTGAGAGAACTACAGAAGCATAGAAGAAAGACTAAGCACACCCAACGGCTGATGCAAAACCCTAGCAGCTTTATAACAGGCGCTCTCGGATAGACCGCTCGAGCGGTGTATCGAGCGGTCTTATACCACTTTCGGCTTCTTCAACTGCCGACACCACCGCTCGAGCGGTGAAAAGACCGCTCGAGCGGTCAACCCAAAACAGGGTTTTTCTTCACTCTCAACAACAGGCATCCCTTAGGTTTCCGAAAAAATGTTAAAATGATGCCCGTCAGGTTTCTTAGATAACAAATGTTGAGAGAGCATCCGTTGTTACTACTTTTCTTTTTTTCCATTATATATAAATATTTATATTTTGGTTGAAAAGTCAAGATTTTGTAGAAGTCAAAGATATCCTTGTAGCTAAGGTGTTATTGACTGTTGTAGACTTGTAAATTGTAATACTCACGGAAGAGTATATGGATTTTTTTTTGTGTGGGTGGCCTTTTTGTATATGGGTAGAATTCTTGTAATATATCTTTTACAATACTCTTTTTAATTATCAAAAATAAAACAAAATAAAAATATTGACTGTTGTAATTAATACTGTTTGATGGCATCAGCATTTTCTGTTTTTTGATTTTTCGTGGCGAATAGGTTGTTCCTTTCCTGCCTATTGTAAGATAAAATAAGTGGAGTTAATGTTATACTAGAAACCCTCCGGAGTTTGTGTAATTATGAGAATTTTGTTTGTATGTGCAACCTTTGAGCTTTTCTATACCTGTAGCATAACTATTAGTGGATGACATTTTTTCTGTAACTCTTATGTCTATTGGGGATTTGATTTCTCCATCTTGTGATCCTGTTGTTTAGTTTTTCCCTCCAAATTAACTTAAGTTAGGTACTTATTCCAGATCAACAAGAGAGGTGAAACAGTTGATGAGAAGATGAAAAAGCTTGATGTTGAACTTGCTAGATACAAAGAACAGATCAAGAAAACCCGACCTGGTCCTGCTCAGGAGGCTGTCAAGGCTCGAGCCATGAGGGTTCTCAAGCAAAAGAGAATGTAAGCATCTTCATGTAATTTCCTCTTCCCTCGTACACGGGTCATGGTTCCCAACTATCTACTTCAGTTTTATAAGTTAGCACATCTTGATAGTGTTTATTGGAGGACATATTGTAATCTGTGTCTTCAGATTAATCTGTGTCTTCAAAATTTGTGTTCTTTTACCATTGAGATAAGTGGTTCCTTGTTTATTCTAAATTGTAGAAAACCCCGACAATATATATATATATATATATATATATACTCACACACAAATTTTGCTCCATTATTCATACACGCCAGTGGTCACTAACAAATTCTGTCAAGATTTAAGAGTTTGCTTGAACTTCAAATTAGAGCCTGAGTTGCTACAGAATTGTTTAATTGGTGGAAATAAACTATTAAAACACCAAGCCAGGTACAGGCTTCCAAAATTGTAGGCTGAAGTCCAATCATCAGCCAACTTGGGTGGAAGAGCCTTTTGAAATTGTTGCTGCGACATTCCATAATAGCTGTGAGCATATGACTGCTCACATGGATGTTAGCATTTTTGTGTGTTCGTGGAAGCTTTTAAAACCTGTTATACATATGCGATGCCATGATCAGGCTACGCAATGAGTTTCAATGGAGAATTGAATTTAGATGGGTGCTTTTTATTTATTTTGGCAATAAATGTATCTCATTTGTTGATTTCAACTTTTTCCTGGTAAAATTGGTTTTTCCAATTGATATAAATCTGTTAAGATGATGGCATTTGTGTTTGCAACATTATGAGTGCATATTACTGCATGCAATCTGAAATAAGTAGTGTTTGATGAATTGTATTGTTTATGGAGCACTAGATATCAAATGTCAACCAGCCAGAGTAGCCCACCAGGTTATGTTAGTGATTGGTATTAACTGTGAATTTAGAGGTCTTTTGTTCAACTCCTGTTGGAAGCGTTCCGACTTAATTGATACATGTGTTTTGCGCATGACTGCAGGTATCCTTGAGGTTTATCCCTTCGGGGTGGGTCCCTAGGGCCTCCCTTGTGGGCATTCCTCCATTTTTTATTTTTAGAAAAACAAATGTTGAATCCATTAACTCAGTGTCGAATTATGTAAAACTGTTTATTAACCTAAATGAACAGAGAGTAAAATGCCCATCCCTCTTGCAATTACCCCACAACAACAGAAGTAACAGAAAAAGATTTTTACGATGGAGAAGTGAATTCTTTTTTTGTTGGGTGGTATTCTTCTCGGGTTTTTTGGGGGGGGTGGGGGGGCCAACAACAGATCCTGCATATTTAGATGAAAATTGTCCAACGATGTGAGGAAACAATATTTTAAGATCTTCCCATCGGACGAATTGTCTCAAGAACCAGATTGTGATTTAGTTATCTTGTATTGTTATTATATACATAATTTCGGGGGTGGGGGATGTTGGAATTGTGGCTGGCTTTCTGATGGGAAATCAATGCCCTTTAAAAGCTTGGGCGGCCAAGCATGAATTCAGGTTGAGTCAGATAGCAGCTGAATGGATAGGTCTATACCTGGTGTTCCCCTCTTGGCACCTGTGATTAATAATAGCAGGGATTACCCTTGGAAACATGATAGCTCACTGCATTACATTGCTTGATTACTAACTAAACTTTTGAATATCCAAGCCTCTTATTGGTATATAGCATGTTGAATGCACCTTGGGGTGTGTTTCAGGTCATTTAATCCTTAAGCATTAGGAAAGGGGATCACTGTTGAATTGGTGGAAGTACCAAATTCTTATGCTGGTATCTGATGATGTAACAATGTGTATGATGAGGTGTTCTTTATTCGAAGGCATTTAAATCATGAGTCTTGCATATTGATACTAGTTAAAGTGCAAGAAAACTAAGAACCTGAGATTAGAGGAAAGGTAGGATATAAGAAAGAAAGAAAAAGAAGAATAAGAAAATTAGGGTTCGAGAAACATAAAGTAGTCCCTTTTACCTCACATCTATTTATATTAGTTGCCCGATTGGTAACTAGCTTAAAAGATAATTTTGTCGCTTTTTTGCATTTTTAGCCAAAAAGCTAAATTGGGTTTAAAGTAGGTTGTTTAGTAAATTAACTTTTAAACTAGCGTTTTTTAAGTTCGTTGATTAGGTTAAAAGTTAGTTTTATTACTTTTTCAAATTGGATAGTATTATCTTTCAATACAATTGATTATAACAATTATATATAGTTGACATTAGTAGTAAATAAGTTAACAAATAAAGATATTATTGTCTTTTAGAATGGAGTGGGAATTTGAATAAACTATCTGAGGAATTTATGATTTGATTTGGATAGCGTTTTTTTTTTTTTTGCGTTTTTAGCCAAAAAGCTAAAAAGTTAGGTCTATCAATCAAGGCCTAAGTCACACCATGACACAATTACAATAGGAACATTGTCAAATATACCGAGTTTGAAAGACAAGTATGGGTAAGCTGAAGGAATTGAGGGGCTGGTGAATATATCTCCTAGTTAATCTTCTGAGCGTATAAAGAGGGGCCACCAATCTTTAGATAAAGTGACAATCAACCTTGATGTACTTAATTCGGTCATGAAATTAGATTGTTAGCAGTAAAAATGACGGTCTCGTTGTCACAAAACTTTTGAACAGGAGCGGAAGCAATAATTCTAGAATCAAATGGAAGAGATTGCCTCCACATCATCTCAGAAGTTGTATGGGCCATAGCATGATATTCATCTTCAGCACTTCAGCACTCGAACGAGTAACAACGGTTATATTTTTGTTGCGTCAAGTGACAAAATTGCCCCCAATGAAGGTACAATATCCAGAGGTGGATTACAACAACTACTAACCTATCTTCATCGCTAAAGGCAACGATAGACAAAGAATTAGAGGGTTGATATAACAAATCTAGACCAGGAGTACTTTTCAAATACCACAAGATATGACAAACTAAACTATAGTGAGGCTGGTGAGGAGCATGTGTATATTGGATAACCACCCCAAAATCATAAGTAATTTAGGGATAAGTAACCATGAGATAAATGAGTTTTTCAAGTAGACGATGATAGCGATTAATATATTGAATCACACTACAATTACATAGTACTTTTAATACACAATAAATACTCTAATAATACTTATACAGAGATGATGTAAATGAACGCACAATAGTAAGGAGGGTATTGTATATTGTTATACACGAAAACATCACGTTTCAGGAGCAGCAGTTTGTACTATGAAAGTTTATACTCTTTCAATAAATTTAATTTAGGAAATATTTAACTTAATCTGAAGATTTCTTGCACTTCTTTTTGATGATTTGTATATCATAAGTAATTACTGCACCTGCCTTTTATTTGAATGAATATTTGTTACTCACTGCTGACTGCGCATAAGGATAGCATATTGTCATTTGAGCCTCCAGTTACTTGAAATTGGGCAGATATAACCCTGTTCCATTGAGTGAGTGAAATTGCATATTTCCTGAAATGGAATTTTGTAAATCCTCAGTTAGGTTTACGCTTAAAAAACTATCACATTACTTGGTTTGTGCATGCATGCATGTTTATGTTTACAAGTATTGAATTTTTTCCATTGGCATATATATGATCCATTATGCAATGGACAGGTATGAAGGACAACGCGACATGCTTTACAATCAGACGTTCAATCTAGATCAAGTTGCATTTGCTGCTGAGGGAATTAAAGATGCTCAGCAAACAGTATGTCTGCAGAGCTTCTTGATGTGGTTTCTTTCTTAAATAGTTATATTGGAGTCTCTTTGAATCATCTATTAATCATCCATCTGTTGTCTCGTAGAAGGGCCACAAATTCAACTGTTCAGCCCTTAAAAAGATTTTATTTTTGATAAATCAGCAGCTAAAAGGGCTGTTTATTGGTCTTTCTCAAACACAGTTCTGATGATTTAGCTGTCTTGACTATTGACAATGTTGCACCTTTATCGTTATATGGGCCTACACTATATTCATCAAAGATTATTGTTTTTCTTGGTAGCGCCCCAAGGGGCATGATTCAAGGCATTTCAGACGGAGCTTTTTCTGTACCCTGATTGGAACCTGCTTGCCTACCTCATGAGAGGTAGGGGAATTCCCATTTGTCACTAGGGAGGGATTTTTTTGAAAATGAGTCGTTCCTCATCTGGCCTAGGTTCTATAATGCTCCATATGAGTTCCCAATCTTTTTTTATTTATTTATAAATCTGGATTTTAAAGAGATGGATTCCTGGAGGCTCTTTTTAGTGAATCAGATGCAATTAATTATGCTTGATTTCCCACAAGGCCCACAACTATTCTTGTTGTATTCTTTGCAGATGTCAGCTTTGAAATCAGCAAACAAAGAGTTGAAAGGAATGATGAAGACAGTGAAGATTCAAGACATAGATGTTTGTATATGCTTTTTAATGTATTCTCTGTTCCATATTTTGCCTATAATTGGGAATTTCTAATGCTCGTTGGTGCTTATTTGTAGAACTTGCAAGATGAGATGATGGACCTGATGGATGTGAGCACTGAAATTCAAGAGTCTCTTGGTAGAAGCTACAGTGTACCTGATGACATTGATGAGGAAGATCTTATGGGTGGTAAGCTCATAGTGTTATACACAAATGCTTATATGGAAGATGTAACATATTACATGGATTGTTACCAGAATTAAAAGTGAAAGTTAATATATAAACCGAGTGCCCTGGAAAAGAAGGGGAACTGGGTCAATCTATTCCATGGCGGGAGTGAAAATTTTGTTGAATTTGTATCTCTCTTTCTTTGAACAAGTGTAAAGTATAATTTGCTAAACAAAAGTACCTGGTACAGTAGTACTACAAAAGTTCCTCTGTTTTTTAGCTTGCACACCAGGGGGTAATAAATCCTAGAAAACATCTGAATTATATATATAATATATATGGAAGGAAAGCTATTTTATGTCATCCAAGTTTTCCTCCATAGCCGTGTTGTGGTTGGCTCAAGTGGCAAAAATTCGAACAATCCACACTCGCCTCCAAAGTTCACATCTTGGGATCTCCATTCCTGCTTATCTATTAGAGATGGCAAAAATACAAACAATTTACACTTACCTCCAGGTTACAAATCTTGCGATTCCTATTCCCTCTTATCTGTAAAAAAAAAAGGAAAAAAAGAAAGGGTGTTTCTCCAAACCCATGTGTTTGGTGCAGTCCTGGTTGCATAACATAATTTTGATATACTTAGTTTCAGCTAATATCCTCTTTGATGTTGTGGTGCAGAGCTTGATGCTTTGGAAGCTGACATGGGCATGGAGACTGAAGGTGATGGAGTGCCTGCTTATCTTCAACCCGATAAGGAACCTGATTTGGATGCGGAACTCAACTTGCCATCAGCACCCACAGGGCATGCAGCAGTACCGGCTGGAAGAGCCAACACCCAGGTAAATTCTTTTTTTTGCATTGCTAGGAGCGCTATTAAATGCAAAGTAGCTTTCTATATATCCAATGATTCTGAATATTGTACCAGCTAGTACGAACTAGTACGCATCCTTTTAGAACAAAATTGGTACACTAACTATTTATAATTTCTCACCGTTCAAAATATAAGTTGGTACTGGCTAATATTGGAAAATACCACATACGTGTTGGTTCATAATTATTATTTTTTTAAAAATGTTCTCTTATTTTTTTTCTTTTTATAAAAAATTTGTTATTCTAATTTAAGCTTCAAACAATGTTAACTTCATAATAAAAATATGAAATATTAATTTTATGTTTTTTTCAAGTTAACTATCTCATCATAAATAATGAAACTAAAAATTAACATACAACAATAAATCCAAAACTGTATTTAGTATTTTACCAGGACCGATACTTTCCGTATTAATGAGAATCGGTATTCTGTTCGGTACAATATCCAGAACCTTGATATAGACCATTCAGCCATGTATTTTTCTGAGTCCTCGTGTGTTCTGAAATCTTCCAACTTTGATGCGTGACAGGCTGAGGATGAATTGGGTTTACCTGCGGTTCCTCGGGCATCTATTCGTGGTTGATTTGGCTGGGTGGAGTATGATTTTGATGATATCTTGGCTGTCTATTTATGTTTAGGAGGGATTGGATTGGATTAGATCTGAAGCCACTGTGATGAACACACTATAGAATTTGAATTTGACTGCTGTAGTGTTCCTACATATCTGGAAGGTTTGGAAACTCACTTTCAATAATTTGTGCTATATGTCTTGATAAGCACCACTATGGATCTAGTATGGGGAATTAGCCCAAAAAAAAGGACACTTTGCTTTTAGTTCTGTGGAAATATGAAAAAGGAACACTGCTAATACACCCATTATTCCAATTTAGTTATTTGTTTATTTTTGGTGTGCACATATAGATTCTGAAGGTGTTTGGTGTAGTTAAAAATTTGAACTTATGAATCATTGATGGAAATATGTGATTATGATTTTGAATAGAAATTATAACTGTTTGTTACAGTTGTAAATTTATGACTTTAAATAGTAAATTTGTGTTTATTGATTTAGAATCAGAAACTAGCAAGTAAAAAGTTATGAATACATTTGTTTGGATTTTTTAATATTTTTATTGACCTATAAGTTGGAAGTTGGATACTATTTTTTTAAGAAATGGAAATGATCCAAGGATTTCATACTCTAAACAGGTATTGGTATGTAAGAGTCTATCAGTTAGTCTTGCAATTTGAGTAATTATGCAATAGTTTCGGAGCTCATGCCCCGAAAGCACCAAGCATCAAGCATCGCAATAAAAACCCACGCAGGTGGTAAGACAAGGATCCGGGTTAAAGACTGCCAAACTAAAGAGTTTGTAAAATAATTTTGTGGTAAAACAAAACTAGGCACCAAATTTTCTTGTAAAAGATAAAAGAATTTATAAGGGTTTTATTTGCAAACAATTCTCAAAATGTCATTTTATACTCTAAGGGATGCTCAAGAAGGTGCCAAGCAAAATCTCTTATAAACAAAAGATTCAAAATTTTTATATAGTAGGGGTCCGCTCGAGCGGTGTGGTACTCGAGGGTTTCTTGGCCAAAATTTTGAAATTTTTTCTAAATTTTGGGAAGATACTTGATTTTCACAAGTTTTGAACACACTCTTGAATATGTACAAATCTAAGTTAAAACATACATTTGGTAATGAAACAATTCCATTCAACGTGAAAACTCGAAAATCTTACATTTGAAGCTATGATATTTCATCCCAAAATTAAGGAATTCAATCCAAAATACGAGTCCAACGTTTTCACATGCATACAAGACTTGAAATTATGACTTTAGGAACTTACAAAACGGGTTACTCCAACCCATAAAACATTCGTCCAAGTGTTTGAAAAAGAAT
Organism: Heliamphora pulchella; assembly: GCA_032270985.1. Classification (NCBI taxonomy): domain Eukaryota; kingdom Viridiplantae; phylum Streptophyta; class Magnoliopsida; order Ericales; family Sarraceniaceae; genus Heliamphora; species Heliamphora pulchella. The sequence goes on along the minus strand of JAULJZ010028637.1, from coordinate 5,567 downwards.
TACATATACAATTCTAACTCTCAAAGATTTCACTAAAGAACATGTCATCCTACCAAAAACTACACAAAATGGTCTCTAAGACCATGCTTTTCATTCCATGGTCTTCTTTCCGCTATCATATGAAATGCTGTTAAAGAATATGAGCCGAGACTCGTAGAAAATTGACTAACAATGAACATATATATGATGTGCGAGGATGGTTATGCAAAATACAACACATATTTTTACCAAAAAACTAACCTTCATTTTTTATCAAAATTTCATTCACATAACCGGTTTTTCTTATAGAAGATAAACCCATTTTCACATCCCATTATTTAGTCAGTTATCCCATTTCATTATGCCCATTTTAGGTTCTCAATTTTCACAATTCACACACATGCACACACACATATTATCCACATTTTCTCTTATTTCAACCAACTCGTGGTTTACAACCTAGGAGTTGACGCCGGACGAGCTTATAGACCCACACCGCGTTACTACCAGCCGGGCCACGCGAGACCCGCTAAGTAACGGTGCATTCTATAACTCGTCGTGACTAACGCCTTATTCTCTATTATTAGCCAGAGTAAAGGTCAACAAATTTGCGCAGTTTTTCGGTCTTTTATCGAGGAGTTATTCAAGTCCAACTTAAATGATTCATAGATCCAAATCGGTCATTTTTATTTCATCACATCTCAATTTTCAAACACGAGTCCAACCCAACTTGGCTCCTCTCGTCAACACCCAACACATATAGGGTTAACATCAATTATACATCATTAATTTTATGTATTTCCCATATTTGGGTTTAATTAACTGAAAACCTCCAACCAACACATTGTGGTTCGCAAAATTCATCATGTTCATTTGGTTTACTCAAAAACGCCAACACATCATTCCATATTATTCCATATATTATCAAATTCATGGATTTCAAACATGTAATTAGGTTTTCATAGCCCAAAGTTTACCAAATTATTAACCAATTTCATTATTGGGTTCATTAATTTAAAACTCCCAATTTCGTAAAGGTTAACCCATAACCGAACCCTAACTTCTTGTATTTCAATTTCAACCATATCCAACAACAACAATGAGTTAGAATCATCTTAAATCATTCACTATTCCAAGATTTATTATGATTTACCATTAAACCCTAACCTTGGGTTCCAAAAACATCATTTTCATGCTCACATGCATATATTTTCAAAGATACAACTCATATTATATAAACATTCAAGGAGAGTCATAGATCTTACATTTTTGAAGCTTAAGCAATTAGAATTCAACCCTAGTAAGCTCTAATCAACCAAATCTCCAACTCGATGGCTAAGAGGAAGCTTCGAACGCGTGTCTTCAATCTCCAATGGGTGCTCACTCGGGAGAGAGGCAAGAAATATACTCCAAAGGAACAAGGAGGGTTCCAAGGAATCACCAAATTCAAACCTAAGTCTCAACTTTCATTTTAGAGAGAGATGGGTGAAAAGAATGAGGATGAAATATTTAAATCCGTAACTTAAAGTTTACTCGCTAACAGTCTGCTCGAGCGGACCTGGGGGTCACTCGAGCGGTCCCCACCAGAACCATTCCGGAGAAAAGGGGTCACACAAAAAAAAGTTTTATTCTAAACACTTCAAGACTCGTATAAACAAGCCACAATATGGATTCATTTAATAAATACAATTCAAATGGGACCGAATCCCTATAACCTCCCCACTTAGGAAATTTTGCCATCGAAATTACATGGCATTAAGAGTTAAAAAACTCGGGGTATTTTGAACGGACCTCCGAATTTCGTTCCCATATAGCTTCTTCAACACCGTGGTGAAGCCACAAAACCTTTACGTATGCGATGGTTTTACTTTGTAGGGCTTGCTCTTTGGTGTCAAGAATCCTCACTAGTCTCTCCTCGTAGGTGATGTCGTTCTCGACCCTCAACTCGGTCCAATCTAATACGTGTGAAGGGTTCGGCTTATACTTGCACAACATGAACGCATGGTAAACGTTGTGCATGGATGTTAACTGTGGTGGCAAGGCAAGACGATAGGCCACTTCTCCGATCTTATTAAAGATCTCGAACGATATGATAAAATGGGGTAATAGCTTTTCACTTTTTTCGAACCTCATCAAACCTTTCTATAGTGAGACCTTCAAGAACATATGGTCTCCTACCTTAAACACCAACAATCTCCTTCTCTTGTCTGCATAGCTCTTCTGTCAATTTTGGGCGGTCACTAAATGTTTACAAATTGCGATGATCTTTTTCGTGGTCTCACGCATATGTTTGGGCCCTAACACAGTCGTCTTACCAACGTCGGCCTAACAAATGGGTGACCTACAAGGTCTACCATACAATGCCTCAAAAGGTGCCATCACAATACTCGAATGGTAACTGTTATTGTAGATGAATTCTACCAACGACAAATGGTCCCCTTATGACCCACGAAAGTTTAGAACACACGCTCGCAACATATCCTTGATTATCTGAATGGTGCGCTCCGATTGGCCATCTGTCTGAGAATGGAAAGCAGTATTGAGAAGTAGGCTCGTCCCCATAGCTGACTGCAAACTCTGCTAAAAGCGTGAAGTGAAGTGGGAGTCTCGATCTGAGACGAAGGAAATTGGCTTCGTGGAGTATAACAATCTTGCTCACATAAAACTTGCTAAGCTTATCAACAGAATCCGTCATGCAAATAGGAAGGAAGTGTGTGGATTTAGTCAATCTGTCCACCACAACCCAAATGGCGTCATGCCCTCCCGGCGACCTTGGAAGTCCCAAAATGAAATCTATGGCGATATTCTCCTACTTCCACTCCGACATTGACAATGGCTGCAACAAACCCGCCGGTCTCTGATGCTCGGCCTTCATTTGCTGGCAAGTAAGGCAACGTGAAACGAAGAGTGCGACGCCCTTCTTCATAGCCCTTCACCAGAACTTTCTACGCACATCATGATATATCTTGGTGCCACCTGGATGCACCGCAAGACGAGAGTGATGAAACTCACAAAGTACGTCATCACAACATGACTCCGGCACAAAGATCCTCCCCGCAAACCTCAAACTCTGATCGGAGTGGATAGTTCACTTTTTGGTATCCTCACCACTCAAGACTTTCTTCTGAACCATCGGGCTCTCTGCATCTGATCGCTAAGCTTCTACAACGCGGTGAACAAGGATGGGTTGAGAAACCATCGTGAACAAGGTAATACTATTGCCGGGCTCACCGAACTGTAAGTTACACTCACCAATCTCCCCAAGCATACTCCACACTCTAACAACCACGTGAGCTAACGAGCTCAAAGATTTTCGACTAAGGGTATCGGCCACCACATTGGCCTTGCCTGGATGATACTGTTGATTAAAATCATAATCTCCCAAAAACTCCATCCATCTCCTCTGAAGCAAGTTCAAGTTTTTCTACAAAAATAAACACTTCAAACTCTTATGATTAGAGAACACTTCAAAACGTTCTTCATATAAATAATGTCTTCAGGTCTTTAGAGCAAAGACCACCGCCATGAGTTCTAAATCACGTGTGGGATAGTTCTTTTCATGAATTTTTAATTGTCTCGACCTATAGGCAACCACCATGCCTTATTGCATCAACATGCAACCTAAACCCTCGTGCGACGCATCGCAATAAACTGCATAGCAAAGTCCCCTCTCCGGCACGATCAAAATAGGTGCACTGGTTAGCCTCTCCTTTAATGTCTGGAAGGCAAGCTCACAACTGTCGGTCCACACGAGCTAGATTCCTTTCCATGTAAAGCGCATCATAGGTGCTACAAGCCTAGAGAAGTTCTTCAAGAATTGCCGATTGTAACCCCTCAAGCCTGAGAAACTCCGAATCTCGAATACATTTTTCAGTCTCTCCTAATTCATCACTGCTTCTATCTTGGAGGAGTCCACCGCTACCCCATTTCCTGAAATCACATGCCCCAAAAACTTGACCTCGGGCAACCAAAACTCACATTTGTCATACTTGGCATACAAGCGGTGTTCCCGCAACAACTGTAGAGCGATCTTAAGATGCCCATCATGTGCCTCCTCTAATGGTGAATAAATTAGAATATCGTTCACGAACACTACTATGAATCGATTAAGGTAAGGGTGAAAGATACGGTTCATGAGATCTATGAACGTCGCCGGTGCATTCGTAGTCCAAATGGCATGATAGGAACTCGTAATGTCCATAATGGGTACGAAAGGCCATCTTCTGAATATCTTCCTCCTTGACTCGCAACTGATGATAACCTAATCTCAAATTGATCTTGGAGAAGCAACATGAACCATTCAATTAGTCAAACAAGTCGTCAATACAAGGCATATGGTGCTTATTCTTAATGGTCACGTGATTCAATCTACGATAATTGATATATAGGCGCAAGGACCCATCCTTCTTCTTCACAAACAAGGCCGGCGCTCTCCAAGGTGGCACGTTAGGACGAATGAAACCCTTGTTCAACAACTCTTGGACCTACAACTTCAACTCTAGCAACTCAGCTGGTGCAAAATGATATAAAGGCATAGAAATGGGAGCAGTCCCCGGGATGAGGTCAATGGAAAACTCCACTTCTCGCCGTGGCGAAAGCTCAAACAAATTGTCTAGGAAGACATTCGAAAACTCATAAACAATGGAAGGAAGCTCCCTACGAGTAGAATCAATCTCACTCGTCGATAGGGCGGAGAAAAGGAAGTGGAAGTCTTGACGAGTGTATCTGTATGATACAACTAGACGAATTCATTATAAAAGGTCAGGAACACATGTTGTGTAAGCTTAAGAGATCAATTTATGGACTTAAGCAGATATCGAGGTCTTGGAACACTTGGTTTGATCAAGCCATAAAGTCTTATAGTTTTGGTCAAAGTCTAGATGAGTCATGTGTGTACAAGAAGCATGACGGAAGCGTGGTGATCTTCTTAGTACTTTATGTAGATGATATCTTGCTCATCGAAAACGATGTGGGGGCATTATCTACGGTTAAAGTATGGTTATCTGTACAGTTCGATATGAAGGACTTGGGAGAAATCAGTTACATCATTGGGATCAAACTTATGCGAGATCAAAAATAAGGATGTTGGGTTTATCACAAGCAAGGTATATAAATGATATCCTTACTCGTTTTAGCATGCAGGATTCCAAGAAAGAGTTTTTTTCTTTCAAGCATGGAATCACTCTATCTAAGAATCAGTGTCCTAAAACACCTGATGAGATAGAAAAGATAAAGACGATTTCTTATGCTTCGGCAGTAGAAATCCTCATGTATGCTATGCTTTGCATTAGACATGACGTCTTCTTTGCCGTTGGTATGGTTAGTAAATATCAGTCTAACCTAGGGTAGGAGCATTGGACTGCGGTAAAGAATATAATCAAGTACCTGAAAAGGACTAATCATTATTTGTTGGTTTACCAGACAGATAGTTTAGTACCTTAGGGTACATAGACTCAGATTTCTAATTTGACAAGAATTCTCATAAGTTTACCTTAGGATATGTGTTTACCTTAGGAGGTGGAGTTATAACTCAAAGGAGCATCAAGCAGTCCTGCATTGCTGATTCCATCATGGAGGCCAAGTACGCA
>JAULJZ010028626.1:0-15246 GCA_032270985.1 Heliamphora pulchella | reverse complement strand
CCCCCCCCATATAGTCTTACTTGGTACTTGGTATGAACAGATGCCTTAGAGTGAACATGTTTCACTTGCCCCCCCACCCCCCCCCCCCATATAGTCTTACTTGGTACTTGGTATGAACAGACGCCTTAGAGTGAACATGTTTCACTTGCCGACCCTTATGGGCCCACTTAATGGATTTCCAGTCAGCATCGGAATCCAAAAACAATCCCAAGAAGAAAGCAAATGATGGGGCCATAATCAGGAAACGACTTAAGTCTCGTTTCACAACTGATCTTAAGTTTTATTTTTTTATTTTATTAATTTTTTATTTTATTTGCTATTATTTTTTAGGTTTTTATCTGTTCGCTTGTTAATCTACAATATTCTTATATATTTTTCTAAAATATTATAACTTTTAAGGTAAATTACACTGAACTTTCCTGAGGTTTTGATAAAAAAAAATTCACACTGTATAATTTTTGAAACGACACTAATCTCGTATTTGATTTAATTTTTGTATTAAATTAGTCCAACTATTAAATCTTTATTACTAAATGAAAAATAACCAAAATCAACTCAAAATCTCCCTAAAAACCACCATCGCCACCGAAAACAAAACCACCACCACCCAAGATTCGGCGACAGCAAACAACACACACTCACTCTCTCTCTCTCTCTCTCTCTCTCTCTCTCTCTCTCTCTCTCTCCATCTTGTGCGACCCAACTCACTGGACCCAACTCACGCGACACCGCCGTTTACCACCCAACTCGCCAGAATAGGCTTTCAACGATTAGAACCGTTCACTAGCGGCGTTAAGCCGTCGAAAGGAATGTGAACGTCGTTGATCGGAAAATAATATTGTGTACAGTGGTAACCATACGTATACAGATTATGAAAATAAAAGTTCATTAATGGTGGTCACGATTATGGATGGTTGCAACAATTTAAATTGTTCCAGGGTGATCGCCGGTGGTCCTAAAGGTGGTGGATGGTGGCGCTGGTGTTAGTTGTGGTAGCTGGAGGTGGCACTGTGGTATAGAGGAGAAAATGGGAAAGAGATATGTATACTGAGAGAGCGAGAGAGGGAAAATGGTGGAGAACGGTGGCGGCTCCAGTGGTCAACAGCGTCGGCGACGCCGATGGCGTGGTGGCTGGCGTCATCTAGTGGTGGTAAACGGCGGTGTCGCGCGAGTTGGGTCGGGCGATACAGAGAGAGAGAGAGAGAGAGAGAGAGAGAGAGAGAGAGAGAAAGGGAGTGTCCGGCGGTCGCCGGATCTTGAGCGGCAGTGGTGGACGACTGGCGGTGGTGGTTTTGTTTTGAGCGGTGGTGGTTTTCGGCAGTGGTTTTGGGTTGGTTTTGATTATTTTTCGTTAAGTAGTAACGGAGATTTAACGGTTGGATTAATTTAATGTAAAAACTAAATCAAATAAGATATTAGTGTCGTTTCAGAAACTACATGGTGTATATTTGTTTTTGTCAGAAACTTCATGGGAGGTCAGTGTAATTTATTCTAATTTGTATTATATATATATTTTTTATAAAAATATATATTTTTAAAATTTACTTATTAAATCTATCAAATAAGATATATATTGAATATAAAAATATGTAAAAATAAATAAAATAATTATTACAAATTTTTTCAATTTAAAACTTTTTACTTTTTTGACTTTTTATCTTTTGGCATAGGCATTGTTTGGCAACTTGTTTAAAGTCACTTTAAGCTAAATAAGTAAAAAGTTTGTTTTCTAAACCGTAAGAGGGATTTTAAGCTAGAAGACAATAAGTAAAAAAACTTGGCTTAATACCTTTAAGCAAAAAAGACAAAAAATTTAATTTAAAGTTGTTATAATTTTTAAAGATTTATTTTTAAATAATTTTATATTCAATGTGGATATTGTTTTGATAAATTTCGACAAGTAGATTTTACCAATATATTTTTTATATAAAAAACAGATGTGTATAATAGAAATTATGATATTTTTAAAAAATATATAAAAAAATTTGTAAAAAGAAAAAAGAATAGAAGGCTGAAAACCTTCTTTTTTTTAAAAAAAATTTTTTTTGAAAACCTTTGAATTGCCAAATGAGGCTTTTTGGCTTTTTTTGGCTTTTAGAAGAAGGCAAAACACCTAGCTTAAAGTAAATTGCCAAACGAGGCCTTAGAGTGATTTTAACCCAAAGCTCTTTTGGCTTTAAGCCTCTCCTACAAATTATCAAATGAACTTTTTACTTATTTAGTTTAAAATGACTTTAAGCAAAAGTCTAGCTTGAAGTCAGATTGCCAAACGATCTCTAATTATTTAGTAGCATTATTTACGTGGTACTCTTATTTAATTATATAACAAAAAAATATTTTAAATAGAACAATAATAACCCGCTCCAATCGAATAAGTAAAAAATAAAAATAATATATTTAATATATAATAATATTTTTTATTTTTCAAAAGTAGAGACGACTCAATAATTTTCTTCGGGATCCTATGCAGATGTTACATGTTAGGAAGCAGTAATTATCCATAGGCCTCGTTTGTTTCGGCGGACTATTAGTCCACCCGAATTATTAGTTTGGAGTATAGTCAAATTCGATATTTATTAAGTCTCCGAACTACTTATCCGAACGGATTGCTAATCCGCCATATGAGGGATAATTAGTGAGGAGAGGAGGTGTGGGATTAGGAATGATTTGATTAAAAACTAAATTTAAATTTTTTTAAAAATAATAAGAAATATTAAAATATTAAAATAAATAACATAAAATTTAATAATAACATAAAAATTTAACTTATTAATTTATTTAAGTTAATTTTAAAATAAATTAACTTAATGCAAGGAAAAATTAATATCTAGTTCGTTATTTAATACTACTCAATTGAAACACAAAAAAATTAATCCCACCTCATTACTAATTCCAACTCATTACCAATTCTCCCTCACTAATTCAATTTATACAGTGTTATCAAATGAGCCCATACTGATTTGTTGGTTCACAATTGTATGCGGTGGTTTTTTTTTTTTTTTTGTCGTATTGGATTTTGTCTTTAATTTGTATTGAAATAAGTTATATTATTATTATTATTTTATTTTTAAATTTAACCTAAATTTTAAAAAAAACATTTTCATTATTTCTTCCATGGGTTATTTTTTTATCATTTACTTCCTTTTTTATCCTTCAAGTACTCATCTTTTTGTTTTTAAATTGAGTTAGTTTAAACTTCAAAATGTTGCTAATGAAAATTATTAAAAATAATTTTACTAAATGATAAGAAAAATCACTAAGAAAAAATAATTTAATATAATAATTTTACTAAATGATAAAAAAATCACTAAAAGCAAAAAAGAAATCAAATGTAATAAGTGTCCTTTAGTGAGGTTTTTAGATATTTTGATCAAAAAATAAATTCTTCTGCTCGTCTCGGTGACAAAAATAAAAATATATATAATAATTGGACTAGCTATGAAAATTCTAACAAAAATTAAAATTAATAAAATAAAAATAAATATGACAGTATTTGGGGTAGCTTTTTCTGTGGCTTGGGATAGCCTTTCATGCATGTTGCTTTTTTTGTCTTTTTTTAAACTTTGTTTTTTATTTTTTTTTCTAAATGTTTTAATTTTTCGTTATGATAAAAGAATCTAAAAGTCTAACCAATTTAGTTAGAGTTGAAAAAAGTTTATTAAATAAAAAAAAAGTTTAAAAAGCAGTAAAATGGTTTTTTTGGTCTTCTAAGAACTTTTTTTTTAAAAACTTTTTTAACTTTTTGATTTATCGTAATAGGAAAATTTTAAAAAATATTATCATTTGAACTAACGTAATTTTTTTTCACTAAAGATGAAAAAAGTCATATAAAAAAATATATCCCACACTGTGCCTATGTCATTATCCCAAATAAGGTATTTATAAATATTGGTATCTATAAATTATTCATAAATATAATCTTAGTTTTTATATTGTAAAATATATACTAGAAGGGCAACGCACACGTGCGCAGTTATTTTTTAAAAATTAAAAAATTAAAAGTAGTTATTGTATAATAAAATTTTATCCTTTTAGTTAATAAAGAATGTAACCGTTAATTTGTGAATAATTTTAAAACTAAAAATTATGTAATAGGACTTCAAAACATCTAAATTTTCTTTATATATAAAGTATTTTTTCGCTCATAAAAAATGAAGCATGGGAATAAAGTTTTGTTTTAAGTTAGTTTTTCTATAAAAAGGAATAGCTTTTTAAGCGGTACTACTTGATATTTAAAAAGAATAAAAAAATCATCGCTTCTTGTAGAAAATGACTATTCATTTGTTAAATAATTTAATTTTTTTGAATGAAATTATTATGTTAGGAATTTATTTATAATATTAATTATATTGAATTTTATATATTTTTGTGGCAATTCAAATTGTACAAGTATTATAAAATTCCTAGTTAGTTTAGAATTCTTGTGATTTGATGATTATAGAACTCCTAAATTATTTGATTTAATTAAGTTATTTAATTGAGTTGTAAGTCTTAGTTAAATTAGGAGTCTTTTATCAGAATATTATTTAAACCGAAAGACTAAAGTATAATACAAGAAACTAAGAATACAAGTCAATGAGCAGGTTCGCGCAAGAGCAGAAAGCAGTCTGACACATGACCACTTGAGTAGTCCCAAGTGCGCTCGAGTGGATCCTAGACAGTTTTAATTCAATTGAAATTCTAATTGCCTGGTTTTGAGGCCTATAGAAAGGATCATAGGCTAGCCACGAAAATTAACTTCTGCACTTTAATAATAAGAGATCCTAAAGCAGATCAGAAGTTCCTTTCGAGTTTTAAAAATTTTGAAATTGTTTCTGTTCAACTTAGAAAGCATTCTAAATTTATCGACAGAGAAATTTGTCGGTGTAAAAGTATTGAGAATTCAATACTTTTGAAACTTCGAGGATTCGTTGCTGCGGTGATCAAGCGGGGAACAGTGCACATGAATTCAGCAAGATAACTTAAGGCGGTTGGATTGAGAATTTGATCAAAATCTGTAAATAGATATCTTGTAACTGTTCAATTGGTTAGTGCTTAATTTACCTGGACTAGGATTAGTCCCGTAATTTTTTACCCAAATTGGATTTTTCACGTAAAAAATCTCGTGTGTTGAGTTTAGATGCTTGATTCTTTACTTCTCGCATTCCACGACATAGATTGATTAAAAACGTAAAAAAAATATTTTTTTAATTGATTTGATTAAAAAATATAAAAATAATTTTTCATTTGGTGTCAAAATGGGTTTATTTTTTTTCAAAAATAATTATAGTATTTTATTAAAAAAAGGGTTATAATTTTTTTGATTAAAAGTATTTTTTTCAAAAATAAAAGATTTTTTAGAAAAACAGTCCTAATTAATCTTAATCATAAAATTTTCAAGAGAAAAAAACTCAACCATTAGACCACCCCCGTTAGATGGAGGGATTTACCCTTATTAGAAAACTTGGTTGCGGGCATTTTAAAAATTCATTGATGAAAGAGTTTGAATTTCAGTTGCCAATGGCAATGCCCGACGCACTATCAAGTTTGTGGATGATTTTATTTTAAAACCAACCGAACAATGGGATAAATTTTTTTAAAAAAATATAAGCTGGAATAACAAGGCTATCAATGCCATCTTTAGTGGTATCATACTGGAAGAATTTCGATGAATTTGCACATGTGAAATTGCTGAAGAAGCGTAAGATTTCCTTGAAGTCACTCATGAAGGTACTATAACTGTAAAAATTTCAAAACTTCAAAAGTTCAATACTAGTTTTGAAATTTTAAGAATGGAAGAAAATGAAACATTTGATAAATTTTATGCAAAATTGAGTGATACTGTGAATTCTTGTTTTATACTTACAGAAAAAATTTCGAAATCTCGTATAGTTCGAAAAATCTTACGGTCTCTACCTGAAGTACTGTAAGCAAAAGTCACCGCTATTAAAGAAAGCAAATATATTGATTTTTTTAAAGTGAAATAGTTGATTAGAAACCTTTAGACTTATGGGTCGATTTTACGTCAACCTAAAAAAACCTAAAAAATCGAAAGGCATTACTTTAAAAACTTCAAAGGTTAACATAGAATCTACTAATGATGAGATAGACTTTGACCCTGAAATTATAAATTTTATTCTTAAAAACTTGAAAATTTTTGTTTTAAATAAAAAATCTAACTTCAATGACAAGTGTGGAAAAACTAGTGACAAAAGTAAGAATGTTGCAAAAAATGAGAATTTTTTTTTCAAAAAATCAAAACCAAACGGTACAGTATTTTGAATGTTAGGGGTATGATCATATTGCTCATGATTGTTCAAATAAAAAGAAAAAGAAAGAGAAAAATTTTCTGTCGCGTAGAATGATGAGTCAAGTGATAATAAAACAGAATCCGAACCAAATAATGAAAAGTGTAATTTTGTAGCTTTTACTGCATCGGCTGCCTCATCTAAATCTGAATACTCTAACAAAAAATTAGGTGTTTCTCATAGTGATTTCAAAAAAGATAATTTAGATTCAAGTTTAAATTCAGACGATTGTAGTGAAAAAGATCTTCAATTGGCTTATGATAAACTGCACAGAAAAAGTTATAAAATGACAAAAGTTATCACTAAGCTGTCACTGAAGATTAAAATATTTGAAAAGGAGAATGAAAACTTTAAATCAGAAATGACAGAGTCTCAAGTTCTTATTTCTCAACTAAAAATTTTTAAATCCAAAATATCTGAAAATTGGTCAGTTCTGACAAACAGAGGAATGAACTTATCAAGCCATGTGATTCCCTTAAATCCAAAGTTTTAGAATTTGAAGTGGAATTACAAAACTCAATAAATTCAAAAACTTCATTTCAGGCGAGAATCAAAGAGTTAGAATCTGAACTGCTTGCTGCTAATACCACTCTCAAAAAGTTGAATGCAGGATCCTTAAGTTGGAAAGAAATTTTGAGTGTTCAGAAAGTGACGTCAGACCAAACTGGATTAGGGTATGTTAAAAGTTCGTCTGGATCAAAGATTTCAAGTAAAATCAATTTTGTTAAAGCTGTAAGTATGCCTACAGGTATGGAAAGTATTTTGGAAAAGCCTAAACAAATCAGGACTGAATTTTTAGAAAAATCTTTTCAAAAACATTTACCATAATCATCTGATTTTCAAAAATTTGTTCCTATCTGTTGTTATTATAGTATTGTGGGTCATATCTAGCCTTTTTGCAAAAAGTTGAAATCTCTGTCTTCATATCAGTATGAAAGAAAATTTAAAAAATTGGATGACCAAATTAGACTATTCCATGAAAAAACTTGCTGGCAGTTGGACGCTCGAGCGGACAACTGGCAGAGAGATGAAATGGCTTACTGGTATTCGAGCACTCGAGCGGACCCAAGGGGCGCTTGAGCGATCAACCGGCAGAAACTTATTTTTGGCTAGAAACTCAACACCCTCATGACCTCTTTGCCTAAAATTCGATCTATATGGATTTGAAAGTTAGACTTGATTGGTAATATAGTTTTGAGTGCCTCAAGAAACCAACTCATTGATAAAACTTTTAGAAGTACTCCAATTGAAACATGTATCTTAAAATTATATTTACCTCTCTCTTTAAAAAAAAGGGTTATATATATATATATGTATGTAATTTGTTTTGTAGTTCTTTTGACTTTTAAAATCTGTAAAACTCGATTAATTCAAAGTAGATCATTTTTTTATAAAATAAGTCAAAATAAAAAACTGACTTATTGATTTTTTATGGTAAAAAGTTAAAAAATTCACAATTTTGAGTCTACTTGATTATTTTTCAAATAAAAAATATCCGAACTTGTGTTCAAATTTTTCATTGGAACATTTTTGAATATTTTTTAAAGAACATTTTTTGATTGACCATAGTGATAGGATCCCTATGTTGATGTTAATGTCTACAATCACCACCATTTGTTTATTTATCCACTGGTCCTTTCTCATTGAGAGTTGTTTATGCTATTTTTTTAACATGCACGTGGAAATGACTACCTATATGAATCTTACTTTATCAATCGTTTTAGTGTGAAAACCGCCACTTATGCTACTGTACGAACATGCATAAGGAAATAGCTACCTATACGAATATTGTCTTTTTGTTCGTATTAGTGTAACAGCCGTCGAATAAAAGCATAAACAATTTTTTCATATACAGTTCTTTAGGGAGAGCTTCCATCTTTCTTCAATATATATATATATATATATATATATATATATGGAATTTATTCGGTTTGATTTCAAAAGTGTAAAGATTCTTAAAAATATTCAAATATATTTTATGAAATATCGATCACACATAAGGATTGAATCCGAAATTTGAAGAAAAAATCGAGTAAACTCTTGTCTAAGTTTTTTTTTAGTTCCTTGTGACATTAAATCTTAAGTTCATTTTTGTTTTAAAAATTTAATAAACTTTGATCTTCATTGAAAGATTTATATTTTTTTTGGTTTAAATGTCAAAAAGATTTATTTTATTATAATGTTGTTAAATTTTAAAAAATAAAAAAAATTAAATAAAAAATAAAATGGGGAGTTTATAAACATTATTTTTAAAAAAAATTGTTTCATGTAATTACCTCTTTAGATTTTTCATAGTGTTTTCTTAACAGCACTTCCAAGATATACACAAAAAAATGGGAGATATGTTTAGTTTGGAACTCTTCTGTTTTTCGAATAACATTTGAATTTTAGCTTATATTAGAATATATCTAATTTAAACTGATTTTCTAATGATTTCTATTAACTGAATTTTTTGGAGAAATGATTAGTTTTTTTTTATATTCAGGAGATAAAGAATAATAATAATAAAAAAAAGAAGTTTGCTTGAAATAGAATTGCATGAAGAGTTCTTCAGGAAGATTACAGCTTGAAGATTATGTATTTAGCGTGGTTAAGAATTTTTGTGTTTACCTAGAATTGTCAAGGGAGAGATTATTATGAATTTATTTGTAATATTAATTATATTAAATTTCATATATTTTTGTGACAAATCTAAGTTGTACAAGTATTGTAAAATTTTTAATTGGTTTAGGACTCTTGTGGTTGAGTGACTATAGAACTCTTAAGTTATTTGATTTAGTTAAGTCATTTAATTGAGTTGAAGTCTTAACTGGATTATGAATCTTTTATCAGAATATTATTCAGGTTGGAAGACTAAAGTACAACACAAGAAGTCAAGAGTATAAATCAATGAAATATGTTCGTGCAAGAGCAAAAAGCAATCAGGCACATGACCGCCCGAACGGTCCTAAGTGCGCTTGAGTGGACCCTAGTCAGTTTTAATTTGATTGAAACTGCAATTGCATGATTTTGAGGCCTATATAAAGTATCATAAGCCAGTTACGAGAATTAACTTCTGCACTTCAATAATAAGAGATTCTAAGTAGATCAGAAGTTCTTTTCGAGTTCAAAAAATTCTAAGATTATTTGTGTTCAACTTAGAAGGCGTTCTAAGTTTACGGACAGAGAATTTTGCCGGTGTGAAAGTAAAGAAGACTCAATAATTGTGAAGTTTCAAGAATTTATTACTGGGATGATCAAGCGGAGAGCGGTGCACGTGGATTCAGTAAGATAGTTTAAGGCATTTGGATTTAGAATTCGATCAAAATCTGTGAATGTCTTATAACTGTTCAATTGGTCAGTGCTTGAGTTACCTGAATTAGGATTAGTATCGTAATTTTTTACTCAAGTTGGGTTTTTCACGTAAAAAATTTCGCGTGTTGAGTTTGAATGTTTGATTTTTTATTTCTCGCGTATCACGACATAAGTTGATTAAAAACGTAAAAAGAATAATTTTTTTAATTAATTTAATTAAAAAATATAAAAATAATTTTTCTAATTATAATACCTTCAAGAAAAGAGTTCGCTCTATTTTTAAAACGTGAAAAATAATAAGTTATCTTAAACACGATGACATAAAAATAAAAAGTAAAAAGCTTATTAAATGTTTTAATAAAAATAAATAAAAATAAAAAATATTTTAAATAATTTAACTATTTTTTCTCTTCTTTTTTTACAATACTTAAACTTTTAAAAATTTAAGGTTTTTAGACATTTTACAATGATTCAAAACTAAAGAAAATATTTATCATTCATGCCAATAAAGTGTCTACATTTTCAAAATTAAATTAAAACCTTCTTTGTCATGTAAGACCCCATGGTAATACAGTAGTGGGGGGCAGGCACAGAAAATTCTCTCGATATTAAACTTTAAAGACTTGGTGCACCTATTAGGACACAGCTTTCTTAATAAATATTTTTCAAATTTAAATAAATATTTACTTTTAGATTGCTCTCATGAGCATGACTAAAAAGTTAATTAAGCAACCATCACATCAATCTCGCGCGGTGACACGGAGGAAGAAACCACGGAGAAAGAAATATAATTTTGTCAAAAAAAAACTTGTTTGAAATAAGTTATATTGGGGTATTTGATAAAATTATTGTTAACAATTTATAATTTTTTTATTATTAATTTTATTATAATTTATAATTTATAATTATTTTTTTATTTTAATTAAAAATTATATTTTTTATTAAATACTTATAATTTTTATTTAAAATTATAATTTATAAATTAATAGTTCTGAGGGACACCGCAATCAATCAAACAGGAGGTCAATTGAGTTCTTTAAAAATGTCCGACCAACAGAGTTGGGATATCAATATCAAGCCGTTAATTATATACAAAAATAAATGAAAATAACATTTTTGGGGTTTTCAATATGAAACTGTTAATTTTATACAAAAATAAATGAAAATAACATTTATTTTGCTACATACACAAATTCAAGTCTCGCTTGGTAACTTAATTTTAAATTAAATTTTTTTATTTAAAATTATTTTAAGCTAAATAAACAAAAAATTCATTTGATGAACTTTATGAATAATTTTAAGTCAAAACACAAAAAATCAAAAAATATATCTTAAAGTAGTTTTAAGTCTAAAGACAAGAAATTTGGCTTAAATTTGTTATAATTTTTAAAAATTTATTTTTAAATAATTTTTTATCTAGTATAAATTTTATTTAATAGATTTTGACGAGTAAATTTTAAAAATATAATGAGATGTGTATATTAAAAGTTATTATATTTTAAAAAAATATAAAAAAATTTATGTAAAAAAGAGAAAAGGTTAAAAGACTAAAAAAATTTGAATTGTCAAACAAAAATTTTTTGACTTTTCAAATTTTAAGCAAAAAAATAAAATAACCGGCTTAAGACCCTAACATGTCTCAAACACACTTCTCTCACATAAAATAAGTTTTACACAATTATGAGTTCTATCTCGTATAAAAGGAGCATCTCTAAATCTATTTCCATACAATTAGTATTTTTTAAAATCTAAAATCCCATAAATGGAATCCTTTCTCTCAACACAATTATTATTGGAGTATGAGATAAGTTAACAAAACACATTTTTTATTAATCTAAATAATAATGTCTAAAAAGTTAAATTAATAAAAAGAGTTGATAATATTTGCCCACCTTTTTTTTAAAGAAATTTATTTTCTAACAGGTTTTTTATATATATATAAAATTTGTTGGCTAAAATAGTTAATTAATACAACTTTTTAGTACTCTAATAGGCTCTCTATTCTACTAACTATATATATATTTTTTTATGTTTTTTTACTTTTTATTACCTAAATTTAAGTAGCAATTTAAGGCTACTCAAATTAATTTCATCATCTTTCACATTACTAATTATATATTGATATATTTTTTAATGTATTTTACCTAGCTAAAATATCTAGTAATACTAGAATAGATGCATAAAAATTGGCTATCTAAAATAAAAATTATAATTTTTAAAAATATTTTAGTTAGTCAAAATAATTATCAGTGTTGGAGATGCTTTAAGTCTCCATTTAAGATAATGATTTTTTTATTTTTAATTTTAATAAAAGAAATTATCATTTGATTAAACTATTATATCTTTTTAATTCTTCTCAACAAGATAAAATTAAAGATTTTAAAACAAAATATGAAAAAATTCAGAAAAAGCCACATAAGTTGATAAATTAAATTTTATATTACTTACATTTGTCTTTAATAAATTATTTTATTTTTATATCAGAACATGAATCTTTCCAATTTATTACAAATTTTTAGTTTTAAAATGCAAAAAATCAAAAAAATATATAAAATAAAATAAAAACAAGAATAAGCAAATTCAAGGAAACTTATCATAAAAAGAACAAATATTGAAAAATTAACCCGCTACGAAAGTCTAGTACTTTAAGTTTGTCATTAAGACTATTTATAAATTTAGATGTCTTGTGCTTGATTTTTATTAGAAGTGTCTTTACTATCTTGAAGTGATTTTTTTGTTATTTAAAAATAAAAATAAAATAAATTACACTTATATTATAATGTACTAAGTCTGTATTTAGATTAGCCTTTTTTTTTTAGTAATTTTTAAATTTTTTTAAAAAAAGTAAATTTCAAATCACATAAAAAAAAATAATAAAAAAAAAAAACTAGCTAGCTCAAATCAGTTAATTTTTTTTTTTTTTAACTTTTATGACAAAAAGCTTGAAAAAAAGCTAGCACGGAGGTTAAATGCAATTTGGCGTGGAGTGGCTGAATTCTCAAACGCAGTCAACATGAGGAAACATCATCTCTGTGATCTTCTCAGAAATTCCTCTTTCGCTTCTCTCTCTCTCTCCCTTTATAATTGGTTCCGCCGGCGAGATTTTCAGGCCTTTCTCATCTTCTCAGCATGAACTTGATCAAGCCATGGGAACTTCTGAATCTTCTCCTCCTCCAATACATTCTCTTATCCTCCTCCAACCAGCGCCGGACATCCTTCTCCGCCGCCCTCGCTCTCCCGGGAAACGAAACCGACCGCCTTGCACTTCTGGATATCAAGGCAAAATTCACCGACGATCCCGCCGGAATCATGAGCTCCTGGAACGAGTCCTTCGATTTCTGCCGGTGGCACGGCGTCACCTGCAGCGGCCGCCACCGGCGAGTCACCGTGCTGGACCTCCACTCCCTGGAGCTGTCGGGATCTCTATCTCCGAGCATCGGAAACCTGAGCTTCCTTCGGGAGGTTCACCTCCAGAACAACAGCTTCGCCGGCGAGATCCCTCCGGAGCTCGGGAACCTGCGGAGGCTGCAGATTTTACGCCTCCACAACAACTCGATTAGCGGTGGGATTCCGGCCAATTTATCGGGATGCTCCGCCCTCCGCCGCCTCAATTTCGCTTACAATATGATATCGGATAGCATTCCGGCGCAGCTTGGGCTCCTGTCAATGCTTCAGGTAAAGCTCGACCGCTAGAGCGGATGGCCGTACGAATGACCACCGCACCGCCCGCCCCTTTAAATTTCAGAAAAAGAAAATGATCTAAGACACAAATTCTCAAACATAAAATTCACACAAATTGAAGTTTTGTCATTTATTTGTCACACACTTTATTTTAATTTTTTTTATAATTTTCCTAATTCAACTACTTTAACTCTTAACTATAAGGATTAAATTGCAAGATGATTCCAAAACAACTTTGTAAGCAGTTATTTATGGAGTGATGATTCTCTTCTTTGGCCATTTTAGAGTTGTTTGAAGAATAAATCCAGTAATGCTATCTTCTTCTGAAATTGTTTATTTTAGAATTTTTAAAATTTTTTTCTTTCATACTTTATTGACATCAATTTTAATTCTTTTTCGTATCAATTTGGTTAGAGTTACATGTGTATCTTCAAGTGGCTTGTTTCAATATAAATGAATAGTAAAGATTTAATTTTTGTAATTGGTACCTAATTAGAATTCTGTTTACATATTAACTCTTATGAGTTTTTATGACTGGTTATATTTTGTACTTTTAATTACTAATTAATTATAGAAATTAAATTTTAGATATTTATTGTATTGAAATTATAAGTATTATAAATTTTAGTATAAATAAATGGTCACTTATGTGGTTAGAAATTTGTCTCTTAATCATTCTTTTAAGGAAAAATATTTTCAATAGTTTAGAAAAATCATATTTTTTCCATTCTCCTAGTAATTTTAAGGAAAAAATAGAATATTATAAAATTATGCCTCAGTTTAAAATAACTATTTATTTATTTTATTTTACTTAAAAATTCAGTTTTAGTTAATTTTATTTATTGTTTGAACAAACTATTATACTTTTTTCTTCATATATATATTTTAAAATAAAATATAAAAATAAATAAAAAATTAACAAAATAAGCTAATAAGTTAAATTTTATATTATTTATTTTGTTTTTAGTAAACAAAATCAACTTTTGATTAATAGAGATCAAAATAAGTCAATAACTTAAGTTTATGTTGGTTATTTTTTTATTTTAATAAAACTTGTTTTAGTTTTTAATTAAAATTTTATATTTTTTTGATTCTTCTAATAGAAAATATTGAAAAAGGTAAAGAATTTTAATTAACAGATTAAAAAAATTAAAAAGACAAAAAAATAAATAAAAATCTCAAAATTTATCCCAAAAATTTATTAGCCCTGTTTGGGCAAATATTACTTATTTACTTATTAGTTTATTTTTACTTATTTTAGCTAAAGCAACATAGAATTTAGTTGCATATCTTTGTATTTTTTAAATTTTTAAAATTTTTTGATCAAATTTTTTTATTTTTTTAGCTCTTCTCAATGAGAGAAATCTAAAATGTATAATAATTTGACTAAATGATAAAAAAATTTATTAAAAATAAAAAATTTATAATATCAAATAAGTCAACAAATCAATAACCCAAATTCATCCATTTTATTAACAGAAGAAAAAAAAATCTCAATAATTATCCCAACATTTTATTATTTTATATATTCATCTGCCCTAAATTAAAATTGTGTGTTCTCGGGTTCAGGTGCTAATCCTGGACCACAACTTGCTTACTGGCATCCCTTCCTCCTTGGGGAACTTGTCTTCCCTTACTTCAATAAGGCTCTCTTACAACAACCTTGGTGGCACCATCCCTGAAACCCTAGCCAGACTCACCAACCTCACGTTCCTCGGACTCGGCTACAACCGCCTCTCCGGCACCATTCCCGCCGGCGTCTTCAATCTCTCTTCACTCTCCGAACTCCACGCTTCCTACAACGACATCCATGGCACTCTTCCCCTCACCTTGGGCACCAATCTTCCCAACCTCCAAACCCTCGCTGTCGGTTTCAACCGCTTATCCGGCCCCATTCCCGGTTCATTAGCCAATATCTCGAGCTTGGTGGGCATCTTCGATCCCGGAAATGATTTTTCCGGCGAGCTTCCCGTCCTCGAAGAGA
>JAULJZ010028615.1:0-15246 GCA_032270985.1 Heliamphora pulchella | reverse complement strand
GTTTTTTGGGCGTTGGAGCCGTGTAATGTTGCCGTTTGGCGTTTATATACAATGCATGTATGATTTATTTTGAGAGTATATTCTCGGGTTGGGTGTTATGATTGTTTATTTATAGGTGTTTCAGGTGGCCCGGAGTTTGGGGAGCGACATGAGTAGTCATCAATGAAACTAGCGAAGTACTCAAAACCATCTCTAACCCGGATTGTCATAGGACCGCATATATCAGAATGAACCAGATCCAACGGTTCTTTAGCTCTATAGCCTTTGGCCGAAAAGGGCCTCTTAGTCATTTTACCTTCGAAGTAAGATTCACAGACTGAAAGTGCCTCAACTTCTAATGAACTCAAAGGTCCATCTGTTACCAATCTGTTTATCCTTTGTAGATTAATATGATCCAAGCGTAAGTGCCAAAGAAACGTTTTGTTCATAAAAGAAGAAAACTTTCTCTTATATGGTAAATTAGATGTGTTATTCAATTCCGTTAGTTATAGTATAGGAGAGATAAGAATAATAACATAAAGATCATTCACAAATATCCCAGAATAGTTAACCCGCTTATTATCTTTAATAACCACAGAGTTATTAAAATAAACCAAATATCTGTCTTAACCAATCTAGAAACGGAAACTAAATTCTTTCTAATGGAAGGTACATAAACACAATCTCTCAATATTAAAACTCGATCTCTATCAAATCTGAGAGTGACATTTTCTACTACAACTACTGTTACCTTTGTATTATTACCCATATGCAGGTAAATTTTTTTATCACTAAGTTGTCGAATTTCCTAGAACCCCTACAACGAATTGCAGACATGATTAGTGGCTTCTATATCTACACACCAGGTACTGGTAGATAACACCGCTATACATGTTTTCACAACTAGTGAATAAAATTACCCTGTTTGTTTTGCCTTTTGAGAAATACTGGACATAATTTTTTTCAGTGCTATATTTGGTTACAGTGAAAACATCTTTCTTTCGGCATTTTCACACCAGTCAGTGGCCCATTAACTATCGTGAAAATTATGTCTTCTTGATTCTGAACATTTTTCTTCTTCATGCCTTTTGGCCCCGAGGAAGAACTTTTTTCAGAAATAAATATATCTCTTGGTATTGAAGGAATACCATTAGTAGTTAAAACTATTCCAAGTTATATTTTCAGTCAACAAAATTCGGTCCCGTTAGTTTATTTTTTTTGAGTATTAAAGCCAGTGGGTTGAACGCCATTTTAATAATAAGAATCATGTAATTAAATAAAATTGTTAATTATGACGAGTTAAACTTTGAATTTATTTTAATTTGGTTTTCTCTATAATTTTAAAATTAATTCACCAGCAGCCTGATAACCTGAGAATAGTATGGTTCGATGGGAAGACGTCTACTATCCTTATAAGACCAAATAAGTCAATTTCTTTTAATTTTACTATCTAGGTAATTGATCATTCCATGTAAAATTAAATAGCTAACATAGTTTTGGTCCAGTATGTAATAGCAGTGACTCAGATGGAGATGATACTATTATATACAGCTAAATGTTAACCATCACCTAATCCCAAATAAATCGCTTCGCAGTGAACTCTTCAGTTGGAGAAGTGATCCACACTAACAATTATCCAAAAATATTCCTAAATGAGTTTTGTACTAGCGATCCCGCAATTGATCTGTCCGTTAGGGATGAAAGCCTTACTACCGACACGCAGGATTTAATTGTATCGCCTACAAACTGGTGATGGAAACTGCGAAATTTATCTGTGAATAAATTTCATCTCCCACTTAGATTTTTAAACTATTTTTGAGGGTTATAAAAATAAGTTTAATTAAAATAAATTTATTAATTTCGAAAAGCATACAATCTAAGATAATTAAACATCTTCCCATTTACACGATTCTAAATATTCTGATTTATCAAACCATCTTTTCGTGTTTAAATGAGTAACAAATAAAATTTAATAAAT
Source organism: Heliamphora pulchella (assembly GCA_032270985.1). Lineage (NCBI taxonomy): Eukaryota > Viridiplantae > Streptophyta > Magnoliopsida > Ericales > Sarraceniaceae > Heliamphora > Heliamphora pulchella. The sequence continues at coordinate 13,289 of JAULJZ010028615.1, read as the reverse complement.
GCACAATTTTTCCTTCAACTTTTAGTTAAGGTAGTGATTAAAGGTATTTATTTATTTTATTTTTTATTTCACATTTTACGAAAAATAATAATTTATTTCGATTAAATATTTTTCTATTTAATTAATTTAAAATTTGAAATTAATTCTCACGTTTTTTCAATATATCCGATTTTATGAAAAATCATCTTAAACGTGATATTTTGTAAAAAAAAATATCTTAAAAAATTTTATTTTATTAAAATTAATTAATTTAAAAAACTTAATTTTATTTTTTATTACAAAATATTTTAATTAAAATCGAATTTTTGAATTAATTAAATTAGCAAGATAAATTAAACAAATATGCAATCATCCATGCAGTTCATATATATATATATATATATATATATAAATATGATATGCATATATCAATTTTATGATATAAGTGAAACGCAGAGATGTTTCATTCTTCCTAAGAGAATCAGTTGTTTCAATTCATGTTTGCAATTGATTCAGTGTCCTCATTGAATCAAGCTTTCCTGATATTATCTAATATATACTGATATATCATATCAGTCTCGTATACATTAGAAAATCAACACAAAAAGCCCTGGGAGAGAGAAACTACCGGCCATCACCAGCCACCACTAGTGTCGCCCTTGCCGCCGCCTCGTCCAAACTTTGTTTTTGACAAGTTTTATACCATTGAAAAGCTCTCGAAATATGAGATTTTTTTATCAAAAAAAAAATTTAGAAAACTGCCTGAAAAAAGGTTAAAAAACCAGCCTGAAATTGTTGCCGTCGTACCACAGCGCTGCCGCCTAGAACCGCCAACTTTTCAAGACTTTCGACCTCTTTTCGAACTCCATTTTTTATGTACTTTATATCAAAAGAAATCCCTCAAAAAGTATTATTTTTTTATGAAAAAATTTGCTCAAAAATAGCTTAGAAAAATTCTAAAAAATCGCCTGAAACGTACTGCTATCGCTCTTGTGCACTGTCGCCTGGAACTGGCAACTTCTCGAGGCTTTTTCGACCTCTTTTCGAACTCTATTTTTGATGTACTTTATACCGTTGGAAAGCTCTTGAAAAGTAGAATCTTTTTGTTTGAAAAATTGCTCAAAAATAGCTCAAAAAACTATCAAAAAATTATCTGGAAGCCACTACCATCGCCAGCTTGTTTGCTTCTTGTTTGGGTTGTGATTTTAGCCCAGTTTTCTTATTTTTGATAGTATTTTAGGGCATATTTTACTGCTATTTTATGTTTAAAATACTTTCCAAAATAGTCTAAAAAATGGCTCAAAAAATCATAAAAAAAACTGCTACCGAAACGCTGCCAGCAAAGCCGTCAGAACCGGGCAGGTTTGGTGAATTTTTTTTGCTATTTTTGACTTTTTTTACTATTTTTTATTCATGAATACTGTAGAAAAACTCACCGAAAAAAATCATTTAAAACCATTAAAAACTTATTGCGATCCGTAACTTGTAAAAATCTGAATCACCGCTGGTGCCATCTCTGTTCTTTATATTCTTGAATATGTTCAACCTGTTCTTAAATAATATAAACAGATATTTTAAAAATAGAAACTAACTATTACATCAATCTTATGTCTCAAAGGCTCACATTCGGTCTATCACGGTCAACCCCCGTGATTAGAAATAATAATCATCATTCACACCATGCAATCAAACATAAAAAATAAATGACGATTATAAAATCGAGATTAGAATGCTATCAAAATAAAGTTAGCAACAGTTCTAAAACTACCCAACCCCGATAACCAAAAATAAAAAAATAAAACGGCTCTGATACCAATTGATGGAAGCAAGACTGCTAAGATCATTGTTTTTGTAAATAATTATCTAAAAAATTAACTGGATAAGTAAACGCCAAAACGGGCTCTAGATAAAAAATTTTAATGATGAACGATCAAAATAAAACCTGTGCATCCGAAGTTAATTTAGAAGAATACATTTTTACGGATCGAATCTTCCACTATGATTTGAATTCAAGTTAAAGCTCCTTTAGATCTTCTACTATATTCTCTTATACGATTCTTAAATGTTGGGTGGACTACAATCTATCAAGAATGCGTACCGATAGAACCTAGATAGTTTTAGTCTTAAAGACAAGTTATGAAATTAGTTTGGCCTACCCGCATATTTATAGGGCTACAGCAGGGACCTAGGGAGTAATTATGAGTAAGACTTCCAATGGAACACAGACACGTATAAGCGATTTTCGTAATTAAGTAAACCTCATATCGGTATCTACAATTATGGAAAACCAACAGCAGTTTCTGTAATTTTCATAAAATAATGAATTACAGTTCACACTACTAAAGAACTATAATTGTATTCTGACTCATAATCTCAAGACCATATAGCATTGAGCTCATTTTATTAAATACTTACCATTTCTTTCCACGTTAAGATTCTTGATACCCGTAAATTAAATTTAATTACTGATAATTTAATTTAATCGACATCTTAATATTCCTTAAGCCATTCTGCTTAACTTATTTGACCGCCGGATAACCAAATTCACCTGTAGGGTTTGGCCCGGTCAAAACCTATAAGCTTCCTTAAGGGGGTATCGTCAATCCCGATCTTTCGGGACGTGAATTCGGTCAATAATTAATATTTGTCATATAAATAATATCGCTATCCAACTCACTAGGAATATAGACCCATATAAGATTGCACCATTTAATAAATCAAAATAATGAATATTAAATATATGCAAATCAATAATTATTACAGGATTAAGAAGATAAATACTATTCATAATAACCTTGGGGTGTGAATTAATTTATATAGTTAGTATAAAATTAATTATCCCAAATGTCTCGTTCAATACACACATAGTGTACTAGAACAGAGAGTCAGAACAATAGACGGCGCTATTATCTATTCCCATAACCAAGACAAGCCTATTAAAACTCTGTGCTACAGTCGTATCGATAGTATGTCCATTTCCATATAAACTGTGAACAGAAAACTTATATTCTACAAAACCTAAAATTTGATCTTTTATGTGCAAGTCGTACACTACACACCAGATTTAATACTATACAGAATATAGAACATCCATGATAACATTAAAGAAATGATGCACATACATTATTCATAAAAATTCTCATAAAATGAAAAATTTATTTTATTAAAATAAAATTAAATACTAAAAACATAGTTTTCAGTATAACAATTCTAACAATCTCCCACTTATACTCAAAATCATGCTGCCATACATCTGACTCCCATCGCCTCTACATGACAATCAAAAGTCTTAGCCAATAAGATCTTTGTAAAGGATCTGTAAGGTTGTCTCCTGATGGAAGCTCTATATCTGACTGAAAATCTGAGTTTATATACCCTAAAGGTGCTAGATTGTCTGCCTGGTAAATCAACATATAATCCTTAGTTCTTTTTAGGTACTTGATTATATTCTTTACCGCAGTTCAATGCTCCTGCCCTATGTTAGACTGATATCTGCTGACCATACCAATGGCAAAGTAGATGTCGGGTCTAGTACAAAGCATATCATACATGAGGCTTCTTACTGTCGAAGCATAAGGAACCGTCTTCATCTTTTCTATCTCATCAGGTGTCTTAGGACACTAATCCTTGGATAAAGTGATTCCATACTTGAAAGGGAGAAATCTTTTCTTAGAATCCTGCATGCTAAAACGAGTAAGGATATCATCGATATACTTTGCCTGTGATAAGCCCAGTATCCTTTATTTTCGATCTCGCATAAACTTGATCCCATGAACAAGACTGGCTTCTCCCAAGTCTTTCATATCGAACTATCTAGATAACCATACTTTAATCGTAAATAATGCCCCCACATCATTTTCGATGGGCAAGATATCATCTACATAAAGTACTAAGAAGATCACCATGCTTTCGTCATGCAGTTTGTACACACAGGACTCATCCAGACTTTGATCAAAATCATAAGGCTTTATAGCTTGATCAAACTGAGTGTTCCAAGTCCTCGATGCCTTCTTAAGTCCATAAATAGATTTCTTAAGCTTGCACAGCATGTGCTCCTGCCCCTTTACAATGAATCCGTCTAGTTGTATCATATAGACACACTTGTCAAGACTTCTGTTAAGAAAATCTATCTTGACATCCATTGGTCAAATTTCGTAATTGAAATGTGCGGTAATGGATAAGAGAATCCAGATAAATTTAAGCATGGCTACCGGCGAAAAGGTTTCCTCATAGTTGATCTCTTCTTTCTGAGTGAACCGTTTAGCAACAAGCCTAGATTTGAAGGTTTTAACCTTTCCGTCTGCTCCTCTCTTCTTCTTGTAGATCCACTTGCATCCAATGGGTTTTATCCCTTAGGATGGTTCTACAAGTTCCCAGACCTGATTGGAATACATAGATTCCATCTCTGGATTCATAGCCCTTTGCCAAAAATCTGCATCTTTGTCTTGTAGTGCTTCATTGTAGTTACAAGGCTCGGTATCCAGTTCTGCTGGGATCTTTTAATACGACTCTTCCAAGAACATATACCGATCAGGTTGATGAATAACCGTCCCACTACGACGAGGCACTACCTGTATTTGTGTACTAGTAATAACATGATGTGCAAAATCAGAACCCTGTGCATCAGCACCATGTTCTTGATTTGCACCTGTCATAATCTTCCACCTACGACGAGTTAATGAGATATTAGTGACTTGTTCTTTCTTTCTACTGGTATATTCTCTTAGTTCTTCTAGAACAATATTATTTTTGGGCCTGTGATCCATAATATAATCCTCTTTCAAGAATCGAGCATTGGTGCTAATAATTACCTTATGATCCTTAGTATTATAAAACAGACCACCCTTCGTTCGCTTGGGATACCCTATAAAGAAACAGACTTTTGTCCTCGGTTTCCACTTACTCACGTTCCCTTTCAGCACATGTGCTGGACACTGCCAAATTCGAATGTATTTTAGATTAGGCTTACGCCCAGTCCACAATTCTGTGGAGTAGAAGGTACTGACTTAGAAGGTACCAAGTTCAGAATGTAAGCCATTATCTCTAAAGTGAGTCTCCAAAACGAATCGGGTAAACCTAAATAACTCATCATAAACCTTATCATTTCTATAAGAGTTATATTCTTTCTTTCTGCTACATCATTCTGCTACGAAGTGCTAGGTGTAGTCAACTACGATATAATCCCCTATGATGACAAGTAGTCCTTAAACTCTCCAAAGAGGTATTCCCCACCACGGTCAGATTGTAGTGATTTGATACTTTTACTCAGATACTTCTCCGCCTCCGTCTTGAATTCTTTTAATTTCTTAAAGCATTTAGACTTACGGTGTATCAGGTAAATGTATTCATATCTTAAGTAGTCATCAATAAAACTGATAAAGTACTCAAAGCCACCTCTAGCCCGGATTATCATCGGACCACACACATCAGAATGAACCAGCTCTAATGGTTCTTTAGCTCTATAGCCTTTAGTCGAAAAGGGCCTCTTAGTTATCTTACCCTCTAAGAAAGAATCACAGACTGAAAGTGTCTCAACTTTCAATGAACTCAAAAGTCCATTTGCTACCTGTCTATTTATCCTTTCTAGATTAATATAACCCAAGCGCAAGTGCCAAAGAAACATTTGGTTCATTAAAGAATGAAACTTTCTCTTATCAGGTAATATAGATGTATTATTCGTTTCATTCAGTTGCAGTGTAGGAGAAATTGGAGTAATAATATAAAGATCATCCACCAATGTACCAGAACAGATAACCCGTTTATTATCCTTAATAACTATAGAGTTGTTAAAATAAATTAAATATCCATCTTTAGCCAATCCAGAAATAGAGACTAAGTTTCTTCTAATAGCAGGTACATAAAGACAATCTCTCAAACCCTAGTATTAGCGACGGATAGATAATAAAAACCTAGGTCGCTGCATGAACAAAGAAAATCCTAATTAACCCAGAAACCCTAAACTTGACCCGAAAACCCTAAAAGAGACCAAATACTCAAAGGCAAGCCCTAACACTTAGAAAAGTTTCAGAACAGCTTAAATTAAGTAAGTAACATAAAATATTAAATTAAAAATTTCCATAATTAAAGTAAAATGACCATTTTGCCCCTATTACAGCAAAAAGTTCTAAAAATCTAAAATTTGACACATGGACATCCAAAATCAGATATTTATATATAATTAATTAATAAAATATAAAATAACAACAAAAATAATCAAAATGCCCTTGCATGGCTGGCCACCTAGGAGAATGTGTCCAAAAAGCTATTTTTTACCTTTTAAAGCTTAAAAATGAGAAAAATATGTATAAATTAAGCATTATTTTGACCCAACACTTTTTATACAAGTAATATTTATAGTAATATAATAATATAGGTCAATAAAAGTAAACAAATAATTATTTAAAATCTCTACACAATAAATAAGTCAAAAAGTGAATTCTAGTCAAACTAGCTTAATTTAGCTTAAAAACCTACACATTTTTAATTAATTGCTATAAAAATTATGATAAATTATCGAAATACAAAATAAATTATGAATACATTATTATAATAGATTTTAGTAGGTTTAGGTAAATAAAATTAATATTTTATGCATTTATATTCACAAAATGTATCAAAATACAATTTAAAACTCCAATTAAATACAAAATCATCATTTTAGCCTCCCAAACACCCCAGCCAAATTCCCTTGCTGCCATGGTTTGAATATGTCTCCCTCAAAAAACCCCCACCTCTCATGCAACCAATGAGGAATTAGAAATTTCAAAAAAATTACTTACACACAATAATTATCCTCCATCTTAATTTTTCTATAAAAACAAACACACCCCAAGCACTCTCCTTCATGTGGTACGGATGAGAGGGTGAGAGAGAGAGTACAAAAATTATCTAAGTGTCCTAAGAGAGAAGAAGAAAGAAGGAAAGAAGAGGAAGGAGAAAATGATCAAGGAATGAGCATTGAAGCTAAGTCCTATTCTCCCACAACCATTTGAGGATCCAACAAGGTAAGCAACTTCTTTAAACCTTCTGATATTCTCCCCCAAAATACCTCTCAATCCATCTCTATAACAAACCATAACAAAATAAAGCAAATAACGAATCAAAAATGCGTCGTAAGAGTGATTTAAGGACTGTTTATGTATGAGTAAGCTTTGTATATATTTACATGTGTTTATTCTTGAGTTTTATGGCCTAAGCATGTTCTGGAGTTTTGTTTTATGTGATCTTGTAACATGCATGCAAAGAAAACATGTCAAAACTGTACACAACATAGGCTAAGCAACCAAAACCCTAAGTAGCCTGATTTTCTAGACTTACTCACTTTTTGTCACCAACTTTAAAACACTATAACTAAATGAAGAAAAATGGTATTAAAGTGATTTTTGTGTCCAGATTCATATTTTTGAGTTTTCTTTCATAAAAAATTGGTTTGAAGTGATTTCGTTGAGTAAAACTCCAGATATCTCATTTTTTCCAAAGAGTGTCAAATCTTGACCACTCTGAGTTGCAGACCTAAAAACCTTACGTTAGAGTGAGAACTGAGCTTAGGGAAAAACACAAAACTTGTAGAGGGTATATTAATATTTCTTTCCACCAAACATGAGCCAAATATATGAAGTCTTGATGGGTCACAACACTTCCCAAAGTCTCTATCAAGATTTAGTGACTGACAGACCTCTCTGTCACACCTTTTTGTGAGACTTAAACCTAAATTTTTTTAAGTAAAATCCAAAAGTGGTAAACATGAGCTTTGTAGCTAACATATTAAACTAGTTACTGAGGAAAAACCAGCCCAAAATACCCTCAGATTATACCTCAAATATTTTAAACATTCTCTGTCAAAAACACACTCTGCAGACCCTTTTTAGGCTGACTGAACCCATTTTATAAATTGGTCAAAAACTCAAACGTTTTCCAAATAACTTGCCCTAACTCAAAACATGAAATTTGCAGGGGACACCTTAAACTAGAGCCCCACCAAAAATCAGAGCCATTGACCTTGAATTGATGCCCCAAAATAGTGGCCAACAAAAGCTCAATTCTTATGTATTTCTCTGTAAATTGCTGAACCGTTTTTACTTAAATAAGATAAATGACCTTTTTACTTTAGGGAACTGACCTTAGTGAAAAACATAAAAGTTATAGGAAATTTTTTTATCTAATTGGTGTTAAAATTTTAGAAATTAAATCAATACCTAAGTACCTCAAAACAGTGTCGTAACTTTAAAACTAGAAATTTAAACTTGTATTTAAAATTGGCTAAGTGTTCGAATGGTGTGTTACTTATGAGACTTCAGTATGTGAATTTTATATTAAATTTTTGAGTAATTAGTGTATGAAAATAATGCTTCTGATGAAATGAACGCATACCAATAGTTCGATCCTATATCGCTTAAATTGTGGATATGCTTCGCATGATTGTACTTGATGCTTTAACAAGTTATACCATGTGCTCTATCATGTTTATGCGTCATGCCATGATTAATTATACATGGGAAGTATGTTGCACACCATGAACATTCACGCATTGCATCTTGGATTATCGGAGTCCCTTCGTATCTTTCAAATTTAGGTTAGGTTATATGAAAATCGTTGCTTCTATGGTTTTTGAATCTAGGGCGTCCATGGTTGTAAATGATTTGGGAAGTTGTTATAATGAATAAGGGGTTTATTATGGAAAATGGGTTAAAGCACCATGAGTTCGTTGCTAGCCTTTTATTTCAGTAATTTATACTTTGGGTTGACGCCAAAGGATCATTCTTGTACTTAAGGTGGGTTTTATGCACAAGTAATTTGGCCAGAGAACTTGGGATAAGGATGGACAGGTTGTAATAAGGATGAAACTGGCTTCCCCATGCCGTTGCCATTCAGTAAAACGGCTGTGGCATGAAGCCAAGGCGAGCATTTACCTTTCGCAACGAGGCAAGAAGATGTTTAGCGGTCAAATTCCCATCAAGTCTACTTTGTAATTCCCGGCGTGGAATTCATGATATTGTTCTAGAAGTGCTTGGGATTGGGCATTTGCATTGCATCCATCAGTATCACGCATTCACATTCCTGTTCTGATATGTGCTCATCTTGTTGAAAATGATAATTTTCCTATATCTCTGTTCTCTTAACTTTGCATTGGGTGTTATACGATATGTATTGTAGAATATCTTATCGTGAGTTTATTTGACGATTTATGGAATTTGCTTCTAGGCTCTGGCTCATGGCATTTATGCCACATGTGAAGTAGAAGAACGTTTCAAGAAAGGCACGTTTGTTGAGGAAGGAGACTACGAAGAAAGGGGAGTGTGGCAGGAGCAGGATAACCCCAACGACGCAATTTGAAGATGTAGACTATTTACTTTTGATCTTTTGTTCAGTTTTCCTCGGACATAATGTATCTTTTGTTAAGCTTTCTAGATGACTGTACTTATTAAGTATTTTAAAAAATCTCTGAACCGTTAATGATGTAATAGTTACCTGAATTATTTATGAACATTCGACTAGAATATGTCCCTTATTTATAGTTACATATGTTTCGACATACCCAGGGAACGGGGTGTCACCGTTGGTATCAGAGCCTAGGTTTAGTTAACCTTTAGGCCTTAGGAAATGGGAGATCGCGAGTTTTGTAGCATAGAAAACTCTATAGAGAGTCTATACTATTAAGTTGTCACGTATAATTTTAACAACTTAAAATCCTTATCTTAGGGTTTTCTCTATTTTTCTTTCTTAGGATGGCGTCCGACGCAGAACCGGCCGAAGAACTATGGGCAGCATCAGAACCAGAGGACTCAGACTTCGAGGAAGAACCAATTGAAGGGCAAGACCCAGTAGACGTGTTTTCGTTACCATGGATGTTTTTGGATGAGTGGCCAGCTCAGGGAGAAGAAGAGGTCGATGAAGTAGGAGTAAACGAGGAGCGAGCGATCGCCTTCTTTTATAATCTGCTAGAGGCGCCGCCACCAGAGCCAGATGATGATGAAGCAACGGATGCAGTAATCTACTGGAGCCGCTAGGACTACCGCAAAGACTATCGTATCAGAGAGCGAGTGTATGCGAGAGTGTTTCTCGAAAGGATGTGGAAGTGGAAAAAGTCCGAGTCTTTTCCAAGATACATGGGTCCGCTAAGGGTATTGGAAAGATGCGATGAAATCACCTACCGTCTGAAGGTACCACCGGGATTCAAAAGGCTATTAGGGGATTGGATGGATGCAAAGTGGATGCAAACACAGAAACCAAGGGATAGGAGAGGAATCATCAACCCACACAACCCGACAATCAACTTTAACGATCCAGAAACGTACCTGGAGATACCGACTGCCATTTTCAACAGGACTCGCATGGGGCTGGAGGACTTTTGACATGTGGAAGTGTAGTGGCGCTGCTACGGCATCTATGAAGCAACTTGGGAACGAGAGAAAACTGCTCGCCACTTTTATTCACGTTTGTTTGTTTAAGCTTTAGTACGCTTGGCGCTATACTTTTTCTCTTGTTTGAAGGTTGTGTGTGTTGTGTGAACACTTTGAGAACCTTGCACTAGTTATGTGTTGAATAAAATGCAAGTATTCGTTGTTAAATCCTCTATAAACTATCTCAAAATCATAAGCTATCTCATAATCTCAAACTAAATCTACAATATCCCCCAAAAAAATATATATGTATATATATCTATATAATAAAACAGGGCCAATTTTTTTCAAAATGTCTCTTATATATTTTGATCCAACGGTGCAAATTGCCATCCCGCCTAAACTGCAAAGCATCTTACGGTCAAAAAATATCCTTGCCCAAAATGTGTTCTGCCCATCAGGGCAACAGAGGCAGAAAGGCTTTCCCCTTCCTCTCATCCCTCTGTCTATTATTTCACGCCTCAGCTATCTTCTCTCTCGGTGCCTCTCACTGACATCACTGCCTCACGACTTCGGCCTTCACGCACCATGACCTCTTTGCCTGTCACGCTCACTCTCTACCTCTTACTCTCCGATCTCTCTCTGCCTCTCATCTCCGAGCTCTCTCTATGTCGCTCACCGTCGCTCATCGCCGCTCACCGTCACTCTCTCACTTTGCTCTCTGCCTCGCACGTCACCTCTCTGATCTCTCTCTACCTCTCATCTCCGATCTCTCTCTCACCGCCGCGCACCCCTGCTCACCGCCGATCACCGCCATGCACCGCCAATCTCACTGTGCTCTCTCTTTGCCGCGAACGACGAACTTGCCTTCCTGAAGGTATTCCTATTTCTTGATTTTGCCCTAATTTATTTGATCTTTTTATTTTATTTTTGTGAAAAATTAGTTGTTTATGAGCTTACGCGCACACATTATTTATGTTCTTCTAAATAAATAAAAGTATAGAACCGTGAAATGTATTGATCCATTGATTGTGGGTTTTTGTTCTAAGTTTGTGAACTTTTGTTGTATTTGTGGGTTTGTATGGTTTTTTTATTTTTATGTTTTTTATTTTTGAACTGTGTGGTATATAAGGAATTCTCATTCATCCAATGAGGCAGGTGAGGCCTCATTGTTCTTCATTTTTCTGCTTTATTTACCACCTTGATTACTAATGTGAGATAAATCTTTTTATTCCTATTTTTTGGTAAAATCTTCCACTCATTGGCTTACAATAGCATTTTTGGCTATTCTAAGATTGGAGCTTTAATTTCTCACAGGGGATTGCCCTATTTGTTTTGAATTGCATCTTCAAATTACAGGATTTAGTTTAAGCCTACTGTTGTTTGTTAACCTTTTGACATAACATTGTTTTGGGATTTTTTTTTTCTTAAAAAGATAAAGATATACAAGTTGTGTCATCATCTTATGACCTGTGCTTCAGCTACGGCTCCATGCTACAATGTTGGTGGGATTTTGGTGAGATGTTACAGCTTCAAATAATGATTGTGGAGTTAGAGAATTCGATATGGAAAATTTTCAACTTTGTAAGCATTTCCAGTTTCCTTGGCAGTGAATGTAAGCCTCTTCGTCTCTCTCCCTCTTCCTCTCCCTCCCTCTATTTCTCTCAATATTATGTTAGACCTATGTGAAAAAAATGCCCATATTTTTTCGTTATATGCTTTAGCACAATGTTGGGATGATTTATGATTCTATTCAAGGCACGATTTGCAATTTTTAGGAAATTGATAATGGTGTATGTCAAACATTAGAGGTTACAGTTTTCCATTTCCACAAAGGCTATTTTTCTAAGGTGGAAGAATTGTGTGTGCGTGTGTGTAAAGACAGACCTTTTTTTTGTCTCCCTTCCACCCAAGATGACTTTTCTGTGGCAAGAGTTGAAGATTCAAATGGAAAAGTTCTTGAATTAAAGAGAACATCATTTTATTTTTCACGTTTTGCAATTTTTTGGAGGTTACAGTTTTCCATTATGGAAAATGCTATTTTTCTAAGATGGAAGAATTTTGTGTGTGCGTGTGTATGTGTGTGTGTAAGTTTTTGAATTAAAGCAAGCATCTTTTAATTTTTGGTTCGTTTGTTGTTTATGGAACTGTAATGGTATATCAAAAACAAAACTAGATGTATTCTGTATTTATTATATTTTTCCCTTTGGCATGGGGGTGCTTAATACTTGCATCATTGGACAGCTATTTGCACTTCCATTGTTTGTGAGCCCTGAACATGGCCTTTTTGCATTTTAGGCTGCCCCATTCACCAATTGTTGCTGTCGTTACTTGGGATTTAATGAAGTGACCTTTGTTTTTGAACTCCTCTGACCACCAAAAGGTTTCTCTGTATTTTTTGGGTGGGTTTTTCCCGCTCCAGGCTTGGGACGAAGACCAATCTCTATTGTGAAAAGTTTAGGGTTTCTCTGTATTATGAGCTTTTCATTAGTTGAAAAGATGGCTATTTATTCTTTTTTTTTCTTTTGGCAAGACAAATTGAATGACGTTATAATGCTTGATTTTAGTTTTTTTTTTGGACAAATGTTCAATGTAATCAATCTGGGCATCTTTGACATGTTTAACAATATCTGAATGTTTTCTTTGACATATTACCTGTCTATGCACACGCATTAATGCATTATGTTTACGCATCTTCCTTCTCAAACTTATTCTCAATGTTTTCTTCTCATTAGTAGAAAAGATGGATATTTATGCTTCTTTTTACTTTTGGCAGGACAAATTGAACTAAGTTATAATGTTAGATTTTAGTTTTTTTGGAGACAAATGTTCAATGTAATCAATTTAGGTATCTTTGACATGCAAAGATCTGAATGCTTTTTTTTTTGTGGGCTCAACTCTCAAGAACTTTTTTTTTTGGGGGGTTGGTAAGTTGGGGAGGGGGTAATGGATACCCTAGGGGTCGAACCC
>JAULJZ010028595.1:0-37975 GCA_032270985.1 Heliamphora pulchella | reverse complement strand
TTTAAGGAATATCAAGATGCCGATTAAATTAAATTATCAGTAATTAAATTTAATTGGCGGATATCGAAAATCTTAACATGGGGAGAAATGGTAATCATTTAATAATTGGAGTTTAATGTAAGAAGGACTTGAGATTATGGGTCAGAGTGCAATTATAGTTCTTTAGTGGTGTGAACTATAATTTAGTGTTTTATAGAAATTTCTGAAATCGCTGCGTCTTTCTATAATTACAAAAACCGCTGGTAGGTATCTGTATTCCACTAGAAATCTTACTCATAATTACTCTCTAGATCCCTACTGTAGCCTTATATATATGTGGGTAGGCTAAACCAGTTTGATATCTCATATATAATTGATATATTATATTTTGTCTCTCAAGACTAAATATATCTGGGTTCTGCCAGTACGAGTTCTCGGTAGTCTGTAGCCCACACTACACTCGAGGATCGCATAAGGGAATACGGTGGAAGATCTGACAGGAGTTTTAACTTGGAATCAAATCGTTGTTAAAGAATCGATCGACAAAAGGTATTATTCTAAATTAACTTTGGTTGCACGAATTTTAATTTGATCGTTCGTCGTCAAAAATTTTATTTGGAGCCCATTTCGGCGTTTGCCCGTTCAGTTAATTTTTTATCGAAAATCGTTTACAAAAATAATGATCTTGGCAGTTTTGCCTCCAACAAACCAAGGGCAGGAGGCACCGCAAGTTGTTGTGCCACCTCGGGTCGCCCGCTCGATGGCGGTGGAGGAAGAAATTACTGCCTAGTCTAGGGAGTCTGCACTGGTGAAAGAGATTGATCGAATGGAAAAGGTGCTAAAGTGCCGTCCACTTCTGGTTAGGTGTTCCACGCCATCTTCGGGGTCCCATAACCCCGGCATCACACTATCAGTTTGTCTTACTTCGTTTACATGCAGAGGGCCTTCTAATTCCCACAAATCACTTAGGTCACTAACGGCTGCCCTTTCCCTTCTTTCCTGATCATCTTCGATAGCCCATGTATTGTCAACCTCCTCCAAGGTATCCTCTTCGATAAAGTTCACTTGCTGTTCCTGAGCGGCCCAAAAATTAGTTCATTCGGTCCCATCAGATTTCAACACAATCCTGACTAGCCAATAGGGCTGCATTTCATCGAAGTACACTTCTTCCTCAAAAAGTTGGGGAAGGGCGATTCCATCGAGTACATGGCCAAACCCATAAGGCCGAGTTGGATAATCCAATTGCCAATCGTCTACCTCGTTGCGCTCCTATTCTTGTTGGTAGATTTGGATCATCAGTCGATTCCATTCCAAGGCATTATCATTCCATTCTTTCATTCTGTCTCGACTGCCTCTAATCATCATGAATGAGCATACTATTTGGTTCTCAGTTATTGAAACATGAGAGTGGGGTAGGTGTGCTTAGCAGATGTACTGACTCGGGTCCTCCGATTCTCCTAAAGACATGTAATTTACCCCAGCCTGCTTGGCATGATTTGGCAGTGGGTTGGTTGTGACGTTCGATTTCGGGGTAACTGATGGAGGAGGGATCACTTTATTGTCAATGAGATTCTGGATCTCATGTCGGAGCCTCATACATTTATCAGTTAAATGCCCGTGACCCTGATGGAAAGCACAGTATTGAGAGGCATTGTATCTCGGGGGATGCAGGTCAGGTGATGGCATAGGATCTATTACCTTGATGAGTCCTTTCTCTACTAGACGGTTTAGAGCAGTGGATAACAATATGTTGAGAGGGGTGAAAATTTTTTGCGGCTGTTGTTGTGTTTGCTGACCATTTCCCAATTACTGAAGGTTGCTTGTTTGATGGGTGGAGGAAGAAGGGTTGAAAAGGTTCACCTCCCCCGAGCGGGACACGAGGTTAGTTGCTGCGGATGGGTTTTGATTGGTTGTGGGAAAAGTCCTTCTTGGTGGTTTCTGACTGGGTTATGTTTTCTCGATATCACCAGATTGGATAGCTCCTCAATTAGTACCCCAGCGTCGAACAGCTGCTCAAAAGTGGAAAGCGGCTACGTGATGAGGTAACGCTTTAACGAAGACTGCAAATTCTTAACCACAATCCTCACTTGTTCCTTTTCAGTGGGCCTGTTTGTCATCTTAGCAGCTTTACCCCTCCAACGAGTCAGAAAGTCAACAAAATATTCCCGATTCTCTTACCGGATTGTCTCAAGCTCTCGAGTTGTAACGTCCAGCTGGACGTTGTAGCTATACTGGCTGATGAAGGCGGTGGCTATATCCTTTCATGCTCTAGTTTTGGCCACTTCCAGAGAGAGAAACCATCTCTGCGCAGCCCTAGAAAGCGACCGATGAAACAATTGGGCTTTAAGCTGATCATTGATCCTCATGGGGGAGAGGGTGCCAACATACATCCTTAGGTGGATACGGGGATCCCCAGTGCCGTCAAACTTTTCTGTTTCAGGTATTTTGAACTTCTCCGGTAATTTGACATCTGGGAATAGGCAGAGTCCCCCTATATCAAGCATATATTCCTCAACTCCTTTAGCTTTCCTTAACACCTTTTCCATCCGGTCAATCTTTTCCGCCAGTGTGGATTCCCTAGACTGAGCGGTATTTTCATCTTCTACCACAATCGGGCGGGGAACCCGAGGTGGCACAGCAACTAGCGGTATCTCTGGTCCCTGGTTGTCATCCTAAAAATCTTCGCCGTTCTCATTCGTATTGTCTGACTGTCCATTCATACCGAGCATACGGGCCTGAATTGCTTGTATCTGTGCCTGACATTGAGTTTGAGCTTGGGTCTGCTGCTCCACAGCCCGCTATATCTCGATAATATCCCTCATCAGGGCTGTCAGATTAACTTCGTTCTCTACCATGTCTGTTGATTTAGAAACTCTGCGAAGTCTGCTTGATTATGTTCTTACCCAAACTCGTGTCAACTGTACTCTTTTTGGATCAATGGTAACCCACAGAAAAACCTAAATCCCACAAGAAGATTAACCAGTCTCAGACATTTTTCGAAAGAATTCAGCCAACAGACAGCAAATATCCCAGACTAAAAAAATGGGATATAGAATTAGCAAGCCTAGACTAAAAAAAATTGGGATATAGAATTAGCAACCCGAGCAGGACCCGAATGGGGGAGAAATAATCTTAAAGGTCCAAACGAAACACAGGCATGACCCTGAGAAAAAGCCTAATACATCAACATGGAAGAACTAACAATCCGAGAAGAACCTGGAGAAGAGAGAGACTGTCCTAGGGGTGTTATGACCCTGGGAAGAAAACTACGGCGTGAAAAACCGAACGAGGTGAAGAGCGAAAACCCGGGTAAGAACCCGAAGGCAAAACTAATCTATTCAAAGGATAACAGAAAATTCGGGCCGAACTTGGGAAAAGAACTAGTCTAAACCAAACAAACAATCCTAACAATATACAATCAAAACATACAACAAAGAAAAACACATAATTTAATTATGGTTAGCAGCACTTAATTGGGGGATTCTAAGTTCACTATATGTAAAAGGCCGATTTTTTGTCAATTTGAACAGGGTACCTTCTGAATAGAACCGGGTATATACCTCCCATGCCTGGAGTGGTGCAGGACATGGTCAAATAGTACGCCCGAACTCTTTTACTGTACCTATGGTAGCGTACAGTCAGTAAGGGTTGCCCGTCTTTCCAACAATCCCCGAAACGAATTAACGTTCAGGGCATCAGGTTGACCAGGCAGGGGGTTTAAGAACAATGCACATGCATGCGAGAATGCAAATGAAAAATTCTTATTAAGAACCAATGATGTTTTCAAGTCTAGTCCTCTTATTTGATTTTATAAATCAGTCCCCAGCGGAGTCGCCAAAAAATACTGTGGCGTTGGGATTTAGGGGTCAAAAATAAAGAAATTCAGAAGATGTTTTGGAAAATATTTTAACACCTTAAAAATCAAAATTTGAAAATTCCTTTTTATCGAAAATAGAGTCGCCACTTATTTTTTGAGAAAAACTAAGAAAAATAAGAATAGCCACTGATCTTTAAAACGTTAACTAGAGAAATAGAGTTCGGGGGCTAAGGTACGAATCGGGGAAGGTGTTAGGCGCCCTGTTCGCTCAATCGTAAGGCTGGCCTCTACTAATCATCATTGGTTCTTTGATAGAATTTCTCAAATGCATGCAACTAAAGAAAATGAAAGCAAATAGAGAACACCCAAAATCAAATATGAAAAATACATAACATAGGTACATAACACTCCAAATTAGGACAAATAAAGGGATTAATTCCTAAGTCCTATGACATGCGATTTCTATCTAAAGGATACATGGAACACACTCGCATGCGATTTTACAAAAAATAAACTAAACTAGCATGGTTCAAATGAATAGGCTAAAGATGCTAAAATAACTTAGACATAATTTGCTACAAAATAAATTAAACTACTCTAAACATGCATTTAAAGAAAATAATCAAAACATTAATAACATTCATTTAGAAAGAAAAATAGGAACATGATAAGTACTAAAAAAATAAAAGATGCACAAAAATTCTATGTTTTAAAAGAAAGAAAGTCTACTAGCAAAAATAAGTGTGTTTTAACAAAAGAGAGTTAAAAAATTTAAAGAAAATAAGAAAAAAATTTATAAAAAAAATTTATACTAAAAATAAGAAAACTAGAAAATGTTTATTGAACTAATGAGAAAGAAAGCTAACTATTTAAATTTTTAAAGGAGATAAAAGAAAATAAAGAGAAAAGAAAACAAACGGGAAGAAAATTACATTCAAAGAATGAGAATTGAATTAAAAGACTTTTTATGATTTTTATGGTTAATGAAAATGAAAGAAAAAGAAAGATAAAATAAAACTATAAGAAAATGAAGCTAAAAAAAGAAAATGAAGAAGGAGCCTTATAGGAATAAATAATAACATGAAAGGAAAGGAAACACTAATGAAGAGAAAAATAAATTAGCATTAAGAGAGAAAAAAGAAAAAAAATTTGACATTATAAAGAAATTTAAAACTGCATTGCAAATGAAAGAAATAAAGAGAAAGACATTAAACTAATGCCTAAGAGAAGGATACATTAAATTAAGATTACTAAAAAAAATGAAGAGAAATGTTAGTAAAGAAAATTAGATTAATGCTAAAAAGATAAAAGAAATTAAAAATAACTATCTAACTTAAATGTGAAATGTAGTATTAATTACTATATTCACATAATTGTAAGGGCCTTATTATAACAATTAATAATATTAATTAGTTGTAATTACAAGGATATTTTAGCACTAAATTGATGAAGTAATAAAAATAAGAAAGAGAAAGACAATGTACTTAGTTTGAATGTGAAGAAATTAATAACTAAACAATTAAAGAGATTAATCAAATTACAGGGAATAAATAAGACTGTGAATGGACAGGAAATGTGAATTGAAGTTGGAAATTAACCTGATCACTCCAAGAGAGAGAAAGCGGAGTTTAGAAAGATCGGGAATCCAAACGTGGTACCTAAATTGCCAGGGAATCCTCAAGTCGAGAATGTGCTTCAATGATCCAATCCTCAGGTAAGGATTCAAGCAAGACTTCAACGTCGGTCGAAGGTTCGGTAGGGTTTTGGCGTCGGGGCTCGGGATTGATCGATATGCCGGCAGAGTCTCTTTCACTCAAAAATCGTACCGAAAACGTACGCTGGGGTACAATATTTATAAACTTCTTCAACCAATGAAGTGTTGCCACGTTTTGGGACACGTTAGGCCATTTGGAGTTGGCGGTCGCCACAATGCAAGTTGGCGGTCGCCATGTTTTTTGAAGTTTCCACAAGGTTCTATGGCGGTCGCCACAATGGGAGTTGGCGGTCACCATGATGAAAGGTGGCGGTTGCCATTTTTTGCTAGGGTTTTTACAAAGTTCCATGGCGGTCGCCACAATGCAAGTTGGTGGTCGCCTTACTTGGGCAGCAAGTTTCGATGGTTTGACAAGATTTCATTGGTTCGAAGGTTCTTGGTTCAAATACCGAGCTTAGATCTCTTCCCGAGAATTGTATCGAGGCACTAATTCACCTGTTTTCATCATCGGATTCCCCAAAGATTTGGCGGGGTCAAATTGGGGTTTCTACAATACTGATATATCATATCAGTCCCGTATACATCAGAAAATCAAGACAAAGCAACCCCGGGAGAGAGAAACCGTCGGACCACCACCAGCCACTGCCGGCGCCGCCCTTGCCGTCGCCTCATCCAAGCTCCATTTTGACGAATTTTATACGGTTGGAAAGCTCTCGAAGTATAGAAATTTTTTGTAAAAAATTTTATTGGAAAACTACTCAGAAAATGGCTGAAAAAATGGCCCGAACCTCAAAAAACGCTACTGCCTGCCAGAGCACTGCGCAGCCAACTTCTCGGGGCTTTTTCGACCTCTTTCCGAACTCGGTTTTTGACGTAATTTGTATCAAAAGAAAGCTCTCGAAAAGTACCATTTTTATATAAACAAATATACTCAAAAATAGCTCGGAAAATTGTCAAAAAACCGCCTAGAACAGACTGCCGCCGCTCACAGCGCCGCCGCCTTTAACCGCCAACTACCTGAGGCAGTTCCGGCCTCATTCGAACTCTGTTTTTGACGTACTTTATATCGTTAGAAAGCTCTTGAAAATTAGAATCTTTTTTTCAAAAAATCTGATAAAAAACAGCCCAAAAAATTATCAGAAAATTTCCTGGAAGCTACTGCTGTAGCATCGTCGCCGCTAAAAAAAAACGCTGCTATTTTTTTCTTTATTTTAATGCACTATTTGGCCCAATTTTTTTTTCTAGTTTTTGACAGTATTTTGAGGTATGTTTTACTGCTATTTTATGTTTGAAAAACTTCCCAAAAATAGTCCCAAAACAGCCCGAAAAATCATAAAAATCGTCGCTGAACCGTTGCCGACAAAGCCGCTAGAACCGGGCTGTTATGGTAATTTTTCCTTGTTATTTTTGACTTGTTTTTTAAATATAATGATTGTAAAAAAATTCACCAAAAAAAACTATTTAAAACCATTAAAACCTTACTGTGATCTGTGGCCCGTTAAAACCCAAAACACCACCGGTGTCGCCTCCGTTCTTTGTGTTTTTGGACATGTTCAACCTGTTCTTAAATAATTTAAACAGATATTTAAAAACATAAAGGTAGCTATTACATCGATCTTATATCCCGAAAGCTCACATTCAATCTATCACGGTCAACTCCTGTGATTAAAACAAATTAATCATCATTCAATCAAACATGAAAAATAAATAATGATCATAAAACTGGGATTAAAATGCCTGCAAAACAAAGTTAGCAATAATTCTAAAACTACCCAGCCCCGATAACCAAAAATAAAAAATAAAACGGTTCTAATACTAATTGTTGGAGGCAAGACTGCCAAGATATTTGTTTTTGCAAACGATTAACGGAAAAAATTAACTGGACGGGCAATCGCTAAAACGGGCTCCAGATAAAATTTTTGATGACGAAGGATCAAAATAAAATTCATGCACCCGAAATTAATTTAGAATAATACCTTTTTACTGGTTGAATCTTCAACTACGATTTGAATCTGAGTTGAAGCTCCTGTTAAATCATCACTGTATTCCCTTATGCGATTTTCGGATATAGTGTGATCTATAATCCTTCGAGAACTCGTACAAGCAGAGCCAGAACAGCTTTAGTTTTAGAAGAAAAGTTATGAAACTGGTTCAGTCTACCCGCATATTTATAGGGCTATAGTAGAGACCTGGGGAGTAATTATGAATAAGACTTCCAGTGAAACACAGACATGTATTAGCGGTTTTCGCAATTAAGCAAACCTCATAACCGTTTCTGCAATTATGGAAAACCAGTAGCTATTTTTGTAATTTTCATAAAACACTGAATTACAGTTCAAACCACTAAAGAACTATAATTGCACTCTGATCCATAATCTCAAGACCATAAAGCATTGTGCTCTTGCTATTTAATGCTTACCATTTTTTTTAACGTTAAGATTCCCGATACCTGCCAATTAATATGATTTTCAGTATACCAACCCTAATAAGTGATCCCTTCGCCGTATACCGCTCCAAAGTCGAATGTCACTATAGATCCTTTGCCATACCATGCCAACCAGTCTGGCGTAAACTGTATAACTCTGGAACGGTCAAAAGATCCAAGTCAGTATATCTGTTCAGCGTGTCTGCCACACCCTCATGTTTTAGCTATCGAAGATCAGACAGTTTGTTCACTGATTATGAATGAAAACAGCTGAGATATGATGGAGGAGTGGAATGATATTGCTTGGGAAGGATATCAGGTGGAAATTCAAGCTAACCAATAGGAAGAAGAGGAGGAACGCAATGAGGAAGACGACTGGCCGCTGGATTATTCGGCACGATCTTATGGGTTTGGTTACGTGCTTGATGGTATTACGCTTCCCCAACTTTTTGAGGAGGAGATATATATCGATGAGATGCAATCCTATTGGTTAGTAATGGTCGTGCTGAAATCAGATGGGGTTGAGTGGATTGACTTTTGGGCTGCTCGGGAACAACACGTGGAGTACATCGGAGAAGACATCTGGGAAGAGGTCGATAACACGTGGGCTATTGAGGACGATGAGGAAAGAAAAGGATGGGTAGCGATCAGTGATTTAAATGATATGTATGCATTTGAAAGCCCTCGATGCATAATCGAAGTAAGACAGACTGAAAGTACAAGCCGACTCAGTTGGGAAAAGGGTAGTCAAGCGGGAAAGGGAAAGAGAAAGAACAAGAAGAAGAGGATTACGCTATGCTGAAGCTCCTTAAAAAGACACAGGCCAATGTCAGCATTTGGGGCTTATTGATGGCCTCATATAAACATAGACAAGTTGTGTTGAAGGTCTTGAACAAAGCCAGTATTTTGATTGATGCAACCCCAGAGAAACTAGTTGGGCTCATTCTGCCAGCTGTAGAGCCAAAAGTTATTTCGTTTTCTGATAAGGATCTGCCAGTGAAAGGAAAGAACCATAACAAACCCCTGCACATAACCGTTAAATTCTTGAAAAAGTGGGTTCGATGACTCTTATTAGTAATGGGATCGCATTAAATGTCTGCCCACTTAGAACAGCAGTTTTCTTGGGACTAAAGCCGAAACATTTCACACCTAGTAATCAAAGAGTCAGGGCCTACGATAACTAGAGGAGAGATGTGCTGGGCCTAGTATCATTCGTGTTATCAGTAGGGCCTCTGGAGACATCGGTTGAGTTCCACGTACTGGATATACCGGCTTTTTTGAACCTGTTGTTAGGCAAGCCATGGCTGCACGACCCAAACATCCAGGCAGTACCATCGACTCTTCACCAAAAGCTAAAACTGATAAAGAATGGAGCAATTCTGACCATCCATGGAGAAGACAGTATTCATCCCTAAGAGGAGAAGGGTCGACTCTCTTGGAGGTTCAGCATGACGAAGGGGATGAGTCACTAAGCGGCTTCCGATTCGATGAAGCACAGGCTATGCAAATGCTATTGAATGAAGAAGAGATGTACATCAACCTAAGACTAATTACAATGATGAGACAAATGTCCTACTTCATGGGAAGAAGCTTTAGAAGGGCCTAAAAGGGGATGGAAGGCCAACTATTTAGGAACACTCAACTGGTACTTTATCAAAGAGGGAGAAGATTTCTCGTACTGCGGCTTCCCGAAGACATAGATCGATGAATAAACCGACCAAAAGTTGCCAAGGTTGGAAATTTTCTTTGCCCATCAATTATCCGATACGAAAAAGGATGAAACAGCGAAAGGGGAAGTGGAAGGAAAGAAGATCCAAGAGGAAGATTGGGCAGATGAGCTTGATGGAATCGACATGGGAGTGTTGTTCAATGAAAAGATGGCACAGCTGCATGTAACTGACCCAGACTGTTTCATAATGGGCTTCAGGGTACCAACTGACTGCACCAAGCTCATTGTAGATGTGGCTATAAAAGAAGTGAAAAATTGGACCTTAGAGTCTGGTAATGTGCATATTGTTAATTCTGAGTCCAAGTTCGAGTCAGAGTTTGTGGTTGAGGGCACGTCTATTTGTGCACCTCTCCCTGTTTATACTTTCGAGTTTGTAATCCCGTCTTCCTTCATTGAAATGAACAAAATTTTCGGTTACTCTGCTTTGTTTGATTTATTTCATACGCTTTTCGACGATTTTAAATTCGACAGGGATATCTTTGAAGAAATAAATTTTTTAATAAAAACATAAGAAGAAATGCGTGCCTAACTAGTAACTGAAGAAACATTGTTAATAAATTTGAGTGATGAAACTAACCCACAAAATGTGTGGTTCTTCTTTATCCTTAGTTGAACGAGAATAATTAATAACTTTATTAAAGGAATTCAAGGATGTATTTGCATGGTCTTACGAGAATATACCCAGATTTGATCCCGACATTGTCCAACACCGTATCCCCTTGTACCATGATGCTAAACTGATCAAACAAAAGTTGAGACGGATCCGGCCAGAATGAACTCTGAAGATCAAAGAAGAAGTTGCCAAACAGATCAATGCTGGATTCCTGATGGTAATCGAGTATCCAAAATGGGTGGGTAATATTGTTCCAGTGCTGAAAAAAGACGGACGCATCCAGGTCTGCGGAGATTTTTGGGATCTTAACCAGGCTAGACCGAAAGACGATTTTCCTTTACCACACATCGATGTCTTGGTAGACAGTACAGTGGGGCATGCCTTGTTATCATTCATGGATGGCTTCTCCGGGTACAACCAGATTCTAATGGATCCTGAGGATAGAGAAAAGATGACGTTCACCACGCCTTGGGGTACCTATTGTTATCGTGTAATGCCGTTTGGTTTGAAGAATGCAGGGGCAACCTATCAGAGGGCTGCCACTACTTTACTGCATGACATGGTACATAAGGAGGCCGAAGTGTATGTGGATGACATGATAGTCAAGTTCAAGGATCGGGATGACCACATCGTAGCGCTGCGAAAGTTCTTTGAAAGAATTCAAAAATACAAGATGCGGCTCAATCCACAGAAGTGTGCCTTTTGGGTTACCGCCAGAAAGATGCTCGGGTTTATGATCACTCAACGGGGCATTAAAGTCGATCCTTTAAAGATCAAAGAAATTTTAGAAATGCCTCCTCCGAAGACCGAGCGAGAAGATCAAAGAAAAACTTACAACTACCTGTGACCCGCTCTTTCGTCTGCTGAAGAAAGAAGTCAATTTTGAATGGGATCAGAAACACCAAGATCTCTTTGAAGCTATATGACGGTACTTGCAAAATTAACCTGTTCTAGCTCCTCTCGAACCTGATAGGCCACTGATCCTCTACTTGTAGTGACTGATTCAGCCATGGGACGTATGTTGACGTAAAAAGGTGAAATTGGAATCGAAAAGGCTATCTACTACTTAAGAAAGAAGATAACGGGACCAGAAATACGATATACACCATTGGAAAAGACATGCTAGGCTTTGGTTTGGGCTTCCTGAAAAGTAAGGCATTACATGCTGTCTTTCACGGTGAATATTATCTCCCGGATGGACTCGTTGAAGTACCTATTTGAAAAGTAAGTACTAACAGGAAGGTTGGCTCGATGATTGCTGTTGTTATCAGAGTTCGATCTCAGTTATGTCACCCGAAAGTCAGTCAAGGGTAGAGCAGTGGCAGAATTCCTGGCCGACCAACCAGTTGAGGGAGACGAGGACACAGAGTTCTAGTTTCCTGATGAACAGCTGATGAAAGTCAGGGATGACAAGTGGACTCTATATTTTGATGGTGGATCCAACCAGTATGGTTATGGAATAGGAGTCCTGCTTGTCACTCCTGACGAATCACACGTCCCTTTGTCTTTAAATCTCAATTTTGAAGTTACCAACAATCAGGCTGAGTATGAAACATGTTTAGCTGGATTGGAGGCGGCCTTAGAACTAAGGGCAAGGAAGCTAGAAGTCATCGGAAATTCGGCACTGGTGGTTTAACAAGCAAGTGGAGAATGGAAGGTCGGGGATGTGACATTGATTCTCTATCATCAAGAGTTGGAGAAGCTAATACCATGTTTCGAATCAGTGATCTTTACCCATGTGCTAAGACTGCAGAACAAGTTCACCGACGCACTGGCCACCTTAGCATCCATGATTGACATACCACCTGAAGTCCGAATGAGGCCTTTAATAATCGAACAGAAGAGAAAGTCAGTATATGAGGTGACAACCATAATTGACCACAACATCGACGACTTTCCATGGTATTTTGACATCCAGAACTTCATGGAAGAAGGAGAATATCCCATGTTTTCCAGCAAGAAGGACAAAAGGGCGATACGAAGACTATCTGCACAGTTTGTCATTTGCGGTGGAAGATTGTACAAACAAGGGCATTCTAAGGTTAATAAGCTATGTATTTGCACTGAAGAAGGCCAATAACCAATGAAAAAGATACACGCAGTAGTCTGTGGGCCACACACGAGTGGGAACATGTTAGCTAAAAAATCCTACGACAAGGATACTTTTGGATGACAAAGGAGATAGACTGCATACAGTTCATGCGGAGGTGTCATAAATGTTAGATTCACACAAACCTTATGCACGGTCTCCCATCTCAATTGTATAACCTGACCTCACCATGGCCATTCTCAGTATGGGGCATTGATGTAATCGGCAGGGTAACACCGAAGGCGTTAAATGGGAACGAGTTCATTTTAGTGGCCATTGACTACTTTACCAAGTGAGTGGAAGCAGCCTCCTATTCAGTATTGAAAGCTTCTCATGTGGCTATGTTCATCAAGAAAAACATCATTTGTCGGTACGGGGTCCCTTATGAGGTTATCTCGAATAATTGCTCACATTTTCAAGGAGAGGTCCTGGATCTTTTCGAAGAATACCGGATAGTGGCCCACAAGTCATCACCGTATCGGTCGCAAACCAATGGAGCAGTTGAGGCAGCAAACAAGAACATCAAGAAAATCCTACAAAATACGATCAATTCATATAAGGATTGGCCAGAACATCTACCATTTGCGCTTTGGGGATACAGGACGTCGATCAGAACTTCAACAGGAACTACGCCATACTCTTTAGTGTACAGGATGGAAGCCATACTTCCCATTGAGATGGAATTCTCTTCGCTAAGAGTAATGGCCGAGGCCAGTATTCTAGAGGAAGCATGGCAGAGGAACCGAATGGAAGAGTTGCTCTAGTTTGATGAAAGAAGGCTGTAGGCTCTGTTTCATATATAAGGATATCAAAGGAGGATAGCTCGAGCATTTAATAAAAAGGTCAAGACTCGGGGTCTTAGAGAAGGAGATCTGGTTCTTAAGGAAATCAAAGCTCCTATCTTTGATCCGAGAGGCAAGTTCAAGCCAAACTGGTCCGGACCGTTTCTCATCAAAACCATCATGACCGGTGGTGCAATCGTCATTATGGATTGGGTTAGCAATATGTTCTCCACTCCAGTAAACCTTGACCAACTCAAAAAGTACTATCCTTGAGGTAAAAATAAAGATAAAATAAAAGCTCGCTGAGTTAAAAACTAAAGAGGCAGCTCAGTCAAAAGTTAGAGCAGCCCGCAAGGCCGAAAACCTGAAAGGGTGACCTTGGCAAGAGTTAGGGCATCACAAAAAGAGTGTCAATATCTGAGAGTAACTGAGCTCGAACTACGTTAAGGCCTGATTCCACTTTCTTGGGATACGTAGGCAGCTTCTTATTAGAAGTCCAGCCACATTCTTTATTTTTATCCATTTTTGAATCTGAGTAAGGCCAATGCAAATTTATTTTTAAATTTTGATAATAAAGTCATTTAATTGAACCAAAAAGCTTGGGATAAATTTCAACCATCTTAAACATAAAGCCAGAGTTTTCATTACTTTAATAGGAGTTACAATGTTTTGAAAATAAAAAGGAGGGCGCGCAAGTCCCAAACTCTACAAACAAAACAAAAGGAAATCTATGAAATCTTTAAAATAAGGCAGGAGGTCTCAAATCTTCCTCCTTTTTGCTGCCTATTTCCCTTCTTCTTTATCCTTCTTCTCCCCATCCTGCATCAGCCATGTCCTGTACTCATTAGAAAGCTCGTGACACTGTAGTTCCTGCATCTCCATCCGTAAACGAGATGGCTAGGCATCCTGATATAATGTTAAGAATGGGGCCCATAGTGCAGATGAAAATAAATGGCCTCGAATACTGTGAAAGATGACCTGACTATGACCGAACTGCCGCATGATCCGATGAGGATAATAGAAAGTAGTCTGACGTAGACCAATCAACAAGACACCAGGGTGATCCATGGTAGTCAGAGTCATGGTAGGAATCCACCACCAGGGGCACTGCCAAGTAATATCTGGGCTAGTCAGAAATGAGAGGTACTATTGCCAGGTTGTTTCGGTGCTGCATATCTGGTAGTAAGGGCGATAAAGGAAAGCTGCAGCATTGTGTCTATCAGTAGGTAGTTTTTGCATAAGATTCACTTTTTTCATTAGCCAGATCTATAGCAAAAGTTAGATCAATAAGAGAAAAGCCTTGCAGTATGACAAAGAGAAAGGTTTGAGCTTACCTGAAGAAGCAAGGGGTTGTCAGCAAAAGTAGTGGTTTCATCACGATGAACAGCATCTAGACCCAACAATGTCTCGGCTAGGACAAGTGGTACAGAGTCCTTTCCCATCCACATCTGACCCGCGATGTCAACCAGTGCGCAACTAACTCTCCCGTTAGAAGGGATGAGAAGATACTGGGCAAGAAAATAGAAACAAAGGGCATAACGACACCATAGCTGAAAGTCAAGGTCGTTAAGGTCGCTGGTAGGATAAAATCTCTCAATGAACCATGGAATGTCAAGGCAGTCACCTGATGTCAAAAGAGAAGCTTCCATCCTATACAGGCCATAGAGTTGCATCACCTGCTGCCGAGCCGAAAGGAAGAGAGTGGGAACAACAATGGAGCTTCGCGGAGTCAGGACTAGGATAGTAGCAAATTCTTCCACAGTGGGGCATAACTCTTTAAGACCGAACCAGAAGACGTGGGATTGCGAATCCCATAATTGAGCGGCAGCTTTCAATAATGGCCTATCAATCTTTATGGCCATTAGAGAAAACAAGGAGTTGATACCGAAAGGGGCAAAATTTAAACGTTCGATATGGGAGAATGCCTCAATCCATGTAGAAAGGAGACCAGCCATCTGAGTGAGAGTAACAGAAAATGGGGCCTCCAAGGCTGTATTTATAAGGCATTAGAAGGCTAAAGATCGAAAAAGCAGTAAAAAGTACAATAAATATGGTGACCGCCACCTTAGAGTAGGCGACTGACAACTTAAAAGGGGTATAGTAACATTATCCCTTTGACTAGGTGACCGCCATGTTAAAAGGTGGCGGGCATGTATTAGTTTGTGGTTTCTGCATTTTGTGTAAGTTTTTACATTTGTATCATACATCTAAAGACAGTTTGAGCAGCAAATAAAGGAGAATTATACAGTAGATGAATATCAAGCAATAAATGGCACGAAGGCCCAAAAATGCATCAGAAAATGGTAGAAAATAGCATAATATAAACTGGGGCACCCAGGCCCAACAACTAGAAAATAGGGGCACGCAGGCCTATAAATGTATCAAGTTGGGGCACGCAGGCCCATGAAAACCAAAATGTATAAAAAGTAAGTTTATCTGAATGTGTCATGAAAGTAAATGTAACTGGGGGAAAGCTCTCTCTCTCTCTCAATGAAGCCTCGAGAGGACCCGACGAGAGGAAGGATTGGCCTCGTCTGAGCTGACGTCCTCGAAGAGTCTATTGACATCATTGCTATCATCACCATCGCTGCCGGAGGAAGAAGATATGGCTCTGGAGCCACTCCTGGCAGAAGAGATAGATCCCCTAGAGCGAGCTCTAGAGGAGGTGGTACGGGATCCACGGCCTCGAACTGAGGCTGGGACTAGAGTAGGAGAAGGAGTAGGAGCCTGTGGCTGGATGATGACAATAGGTGGTACTGGAGGCTGTCGAAAGAGAAGTAAGACTCAGAACAGAATAATGAAATAAAGTGTAGAAAAGCTAAAAGAAGGTATAATATACTCACAATAGCCACTGGTGTAAAAGTAATGCCAACTGCTCGCATGGTAGCATCCATCTGACGAACCAGTGTTTTCAGGCCAGTAACCATCAGCATCGTGCGGTTTAACCAAGCCTGGTCAATCTACAAAGAATAAAAGAAAAATAGTTCAAGGAAGTCAGACAAGTAGAATAGTAATTGAAAGAAATGGGGGTAGAGTAAAAGACAAACCTAGCCGATCTTAGCCCTAAACTCTGGTGCAGGGAGAACGGGGATCGACAGAGGAAAGGGGAAGCCATATGCCATAGTCTGGATATCCCATGGAATCTCTGGGCCCCTCATTCCTCCAACACTAGCAGCAGCTCCAGCAGCATCGGCATCAGCAGCCTCCGGTGCCCGTCCTCTTCTCCTGCCACCAGGTGCAGCCGGGCTGGGTCCTAGTGGTCCCAATAAGTGTGCCCGGGCCCAGGCTGTGTAGTCACCCTTCGGCACAAGCAGCTCCGAGACGTGAGTCCCCACCATCTCCAAGAGCAGGTCAACTCAACCTGGGAGATCGGTCCGGCGCATACGGATTGGAGGGACCACCGGTATCCTGAAGTGATCAAGGTCGAGTGATTGGCGGACCACTTGCTCTCCAAGATAGTACTCCCGATCGAATGGACCCTTTAGTAGGATCTACCTTGAGGTGAGGTCCCGACTGTGCATCAGGTCTGCGCCGACCCGATCCTCCACTCCCCGCCAAACATCTCAGTGGACTTGTAACAATTCAAAGTACAGTGCAATACAATAAACAGTGAGCAGTGAATGTAGTACAGTATGATAATCAGTATGTAATGATCCGTGTGAACATAAATAGTACAGTGTAGTGTAGTACAATGTAGTGGATAATATACTGAACAATATGATATAGAGAACAGTAAGTAAAAATACCTAGTTGGGGGTCAGCCATTCAAATAATACTCGAAAGCAGTCAATGTCCTACCCTTCAGCCTTCTTTCCCTTCAGGCCTCGGGACCACCGGGCCGCTCGGGGAATAACTAGAGGGTCTGCTGGGGAGTTCACTGGGACGTGAAGCCCAAGGAACTCATAAGTCCACACATGCAAAAAGAATAGGTCAGCAAGCAGATAATAGATAATGGATAAAAGAAATGAATGAAAAGCACAAAAACTAAATCATACATCCCAAACCCTCCAGTATCCCCCAATGCTGAGCTCTTGGGAAAACTGCTACAAGGTCCTCATGAAGCCGTAGAAGGTGGCGAGAGCAGCTCCTCCCCAGTCGAAAGAAGCAAATCGGTTAAGACGAGTAATTGTGCCCTGGTAGTGCAAATGAACGGTGTTCTCCTTGTTCGAAAACAAGGAGGTACCAAACATATACAACAAAAATCCCCAGGCAACCCACTCGAAGTGGCGGGGCTCGGTGTAGTGGAAGTGTCTGAAGCGCTCGAAGAACTAGGTATAACGGACCCAGTCTGTATCCATCTGCACTGGAATTGCCCCGAGCAGATACATCAGTGCGTCGGTAGAGCAGGCAACAGACGGGTCGAATAGAATTGGGGCTCCTCCCACTCGGATGCCCGTGATCATAGAGAAGTCCAGAGGCATCATTGTAGCCTCAAATGTGGTGAAGTGGAAGGTGTTGGTGGTATCCCACCACCGCTCAACCAGGGCGGTCAGCCATACCCGGTCGTTCCTCATCCTACCCAGTAAGGGTATGAATCGAGCAAAGCCGGAGGCATAAATGATAGCCCAACTTGGAGCAAGAAGGGCATTATATCACTCAAACACCTTCCCGGAGGCAGAACCTCCGAAACCACTAATGTAAAGGCCATCTTGAAAAGAAGAAGATAAGCAAAAAATATATATAAGAGCAGACCAAGCAAGTGATGTGTAAAGCTATGCTGAAAGCATTAAAAACCCTAGGTTCGTGTGTGTGACGACCCTTCGATTCTTCTAAGTCCTAAAGACTAGGCACTCTAAGCCCTGGTGCGCCAGGCAAACCCTGCACGTCCTAGTAGAAGACTAAGAATCCCAAGCCCTAGAAGACTAAGCACCCTAAGCCCTAGTGCGCTAGGAAAATATCTCAAGCCCTAGAAGACTAGGTACCCTAAGCCCTGGTGAGCCGAGAAAATCACTTAAGCCCTAGAAGACTAGGCGCCTTAAGCCCTGGTACGCCAGGCAAACCCTGCACGTCCTAGTAGAAGACTAGGAACCGCAAGCTCTAGGAGATTCGGCACCCTAAGCCCTGGTGCGCCAGGCAAAACCTTTTAACACTAGGTTCGTGTGAGTGACGATCCTTTGATTTTTGCACGTCCTAGTAGAAGACTAGGAACCCCAAGCCCTAGAAGACTAGGTACCCTAAGCCCTGGTGAGCCAGGCAAATCGTGCACGTCTTAGTAGAAGTCTAGGAACCCTAAGTCTTGGTGCGCCAGGCAAATCTTCCTAACCCTAGGTTCGTGTGTGAGTGACGATCCTTTAGTTTTTACACGTCCTAGTAGAGAACTAGGAACCCTAACCCCTGGTGCATTAGGCAAATCTCTATCATTTTGTTCTTCCTAAAAATTGAAAAACAAAAAAAAATAAAAAATTTTTTCCTTTCGATATTTGTGTTTTGCTCTTTTTGCCCTAATTTTCTAAAATTTCCTAAAAAATTTTCTTAAGTTTGTAAGATTTTTGAAAAATTTTTCCTAATTTTTTAGGAATTTTTGAAAATTTACCCCGTTTTTCTAACTTTCTAGGAATCTTTGAAAAATTTGCTCTAATTTTCTAGATTTTTGCAAAATTTTTCTTGATCTTCTAAAATTTTTTCTAATTTTCTAGGATTTTTTGAAAATTTTGCCAAGATTTTTGAAATTTTTTTCCTAATTTTTGAAAAATTGTCTTTAATTTTCTAGGAATTTTTCAAAATTTGTTCCAATTTTCTAAAAAAATTTCTAATTCTTTAGGATTTTTGAAAATTTTCGCTTAATTTTTCTAGAATTTTTGAAAATTTTCCCAAAGTTTTCTAGGGTTTTGAAAATTTTTTCTAAAAATGCCCCTTAATTTTCTAGGGTTTGTAATTTTTGAAAAATTTGTCCTAATTTTTAGGATTTTCGACAAAATTTGACTATAATCTTTAGGACTCTCCCCTAGTATTCTAAACCCAAAAAAAACAAAAATAAAATTTTTTTCCCCCCTTAGGTATTTTTATGAAAAATCAATCTCAATTTTTTATGTTAAAAAAATCAAGCCCTTTATTTTGTGATTTTTGCTAAAATAATTGCTTCTTTATTGTCTGCATCTAAACCCTAAACCTAATGTCCCTACAGTTTTATTCCATTTGCGCCGGTACCTAGGTTAGGATTTTCAGTGCACAGCAATCAACATCATCATCATCAAAATATATCATCATCATCATGCATATCATATCTTCATGGGGGATCCTAGGCATGCGTCTATGCTTGAGATATATCATATAAACATGCTTTGATATTGAACAAATAAGGATAGAGAACCTACCGAAGGGCACTGGTGAGAGATGTGCAAGTTAGGCTCCCGAAGAAGGACATCGGCAGCAACAGCATCAGTAGGTGGCTCGTATGGCCTCATCCCACCCGGAACCAAGCGGTGAGGGACTGGGGCGTACGTGTGTGGATCGAAGGGCGCTGAATGGCCCTCCCTAGTGTCGGGATCGAGGAAGTTAGCCATTTCAGCTTCAGTAGCAAACATCTGTAGCTACTTGTGCCTTAGCAGCTGCTCACGCCTCCTCCTCAACTATACGGCAGGAGGCACGCTCCGCCTAAACACAAGGGCATCCATCACACCCAGTGCAGTGGAAGGCTGAGTGGTGGTGACCCCACCGGGGGGAAGGCTAGTGGAGGAACCCTCGAGAGTCCCTATAACGGAGCACTCACTTGCTGAAGAACCACGGATGGCTCCTGCGATGCCCTCAAGGTGTTCGTGTCCCGCCATGTCAAAAAGAGCAAGCAAAAAGGCACGAAAGCTAAAGAAAGTGAGGAAGCAAAGAAAAGTTTAGAGAGAAACTGAGGGAGTAGGAAAGCTAGAGAGAGAGAGTGGAATGAGCGAATGAACCTGATCCACACGCCACAAGGGCCTTATGCGCATTTGAAGGTGGCGAAGTTTAGAGAGAAACTAAGGGAGTAGGAAAGCTAGAGAGAGAGTGGAATGAGCGAATGAACCTGATCCACGCGCCTCAAGGGCCTTATGCGCGTTTGAAGATGGTGGTCGCCACCTTCAGTTATGGCAACCGCTAGGTATTTGAACAGACACGCGGCGACCGCCATGTTGTAGGGCTTTAAAGGTGGCGACCGCCATGTCAGAGGGGAAATGGCTCAGCGGTCGCCAGGTTGTTAACAGTCACATCATTTTTAGGGTTTTAGAGGGGCTATTTGGGAGTTTTGTTATTCGTGTTTTGTTCTTTTTAGTGTGTTTATTTTACTTGTGTGTTTATTTTTTATTAACTTCATGTGTGTTATTTCAAAAAATATTTTTGTTAGCAAAAATGATTTTCAAAAAAAAATTTTCCTTAAAAATAATTTTCCTTATTTTGTGTGTGTTCTTCTAAAAAAATCTTGGTTGTTTTCAAAAAATATTTCAAGAAATTTTTGTGTGATTTTAAATTTGCGTATTTTCCTTCAAAAAATTATTTTGTGCGTTTTACACAAATAATTTGTGTATTTTTTATTAATCCTTATCTTTTTGAGGTTCTCTCTGGATAAATTTAATTTTAAGTTGTGACTTGGTGTTTAATTATTTTTATCCCATATTTCGTCCTAAATTTTTAGGTTTTGACTCGATCTATTAATTCGTGGTGTTTCCTCCTGATAAATTTAATTTTAAGCTGTGACTTCGCTTTTAATTATTTTTATCCCGTGTTTCATCCCGAATTTTTAGGTTTTGACTCGACCTATTAATTCGTGGTCCCTCCTTCCAATAAATTTAATTTTAAGCCGTGACTTGGCTTTTAATTATTTTTATCCCGTGTTTTGTCCCGAATTTTTAGGACTTGACTCGACCTATTAATCCATGGTTCTCTCCAATAAGGATGGTTTCAAAGTCTTGACCTGACTTGACTCGACCTATTATCCCGTTATCGTTCCGAATTGTTAGGTCTTGACTCAATCGATCAATTCGTTGTCTCCTTCCCAGTTAAGGTAATTTCTAGGATCTTGACTCGATCCTCTTGATTATCTTATCCCCAGTCGAGTTCTTAGATTTTCACTCGATCTTTGACTTGTTTGTTTGAGCTCCCTTTATATCTTTACTCGATCTATAGGATTTGTTTGATCATATCGATGTTTATACCAGTATTTACATTATGTTAGCATCCGCATCATGTTTAGCATCTTGCATCCTTGCATTTCACCCCAAGAACTACGTTTTGGTCTGATCCCTAGCAAATGGGTACGTAGGCAGTTTGACAAAAATTCGAGTACGACCAAATGGCTGTTGTCACTGGGTATTTGGTATAACTTGCATCACGCATTGCTATGTAAGTTATATCAAAGAGGGGCAGCTGTAGACACCCGAATTTGACACCACCCAATCTTAGGTGAATCCGATGACGAAAACAGTTGAAATGGTGCCTCAGTACGATTCTCGGGAAATGATCTAAGCTCGGTATTTGAATCCAATCATCAAAACCTTCATACCAATAAAATGGCGATAGCCAATAGAACCTTTTAAAAATTTCAACTTTTTGTGGCGACTGCCATGTTCATTGTGGCGACCATCAATAGAACCTCTTGAAAACCCTAGCTAAAAGAACTTCTTGGAACCTTTTCTAACATGGCGACCGCAAACTCATAACCTGGCGACCGCCAACTCCAAATGGCCTGACGTGTCCCAAAACGTGCCAACATCTCATTGGTTGAAGAATTTTATAAATATTGTATCCCAGCGTACGTTTTCAGAAGAGAATTTTAGAGAGAGGTTTAGTGAGAGAAGCTCTGTTTAGTCGCCGAGCAATCCGAGCCCCGACGCCGAAACCCTACTGAAATACCAAGAGCCAAACCCCCGATACCGAAGTTCCGAAACCCTAGCTTGGATCATCGCTCAAGGGTCAAATTGCCCATTGCCATTCCCCGACTCGAGAATTCCTTGGCGATCCAGGTACTTTACTTGGATCCCTGATCTTTTTATCTCCATTTTCTACTTATTTGGAGTGACCGGGTTAATTTCATTATTTCATTTATTTAATATTGCTTACATAGTTATTTTAATAATTAAAATTCATATGTTTAGCTTGTTTAGTTTGTTTAATTTTGCTTAGCTTGTTTGCCTGAATTTAGTGGTTTTGTTGCATTAAGCTTATTAAATTATTAAATAGTGCTACATTTCTAACAATTACAATTTGTTAATATTGTTAATTTTTATAATAAAGGCACTTACATAATGTGAGTGTAACTGCCAATATTACATTCATATCTTCTAATTAAATAGTTGTACTTATTTTTTTTATTTCTTGTTAATAATTAGTTTAATGTTCCTTTATTAGTATTTATTTTCTTTACTTTTCTTTTCTCTTTTTATTGTTAGTTTTATTTTTTTTATAATGTTCTAATTTTTTTGATTTTCTTTTTTTATTAGCTTTATTTTTCTTCTATAATATTTCTTTTATTCTTTTATTTTGTTAAACTCAAAAATTACAAAAAGTCTTTTAAGTTAGTTTTCATTTTTAAATGGTAGTATAATTTTCTCTTTTAATAATAATTGAAACTCATTTGTTCATTTCATTTCTTTTTTATTATTTTTCTTGTGTTTTGTTTAAAAATGTAAAATATAAATAGTTAGATTTTCTTTTTATTAGTTTAATCAGCATTTTCTTTTGTAAACTCTTTCTCATTTTTCTGATTTCTTTGTTAGTAAGCTTCCTTTTAATGTAAGATTTTCTATTTTATGCATTTTCTTATTCTACATTTAGTATTTCTTCTATTAAAAGTTTATCATGTTAATACTAACTTAGTTTATTTTAATAACATACATGTCTTAGTTATTTTCATTGAAACCATGCTTAGAATAGATTAGCTTATTTTGTAGCAATTCATGTTTAGGTAATTTTAGCAATTTTTAGTATATTTTTATTCTTTTATTTGAATCATGATAGCTTAGTTTATTTTGGTAAAATTGCATATGGGAGTGCTCCATGTATCCTTTAGTTAGAATTGCATACCATAGGTCTTATGAATTTACCTTTTCTTTACTTATTTTTTTGTCGTTCTATATACACTTGTAATACATTTTCTATACTTGATTTTGGATGTTCCATCTTTGCCTCTACTTTCTTTATTCGCATGCATTTAAGAAATCTTTCTAAAGAACAAATGATGATTAGTAGAAGCCAACCTTATGGTTGGGCGAACGGGATGCTTAACGCCTTCCTTGATTCGTACCTTAGCCCATGAACCCTCTTTCTCTGGTTAAATATTTTAAAGATCAGTAGCTATTTTTGTTTTTCTTGGTTTTTCTCAAAAACCAAGTGGCAACTCCATTTCTAACAAAAAAAGAGTTTTCAAAATTTGACTTTCAAAGTGTTAAAATACTTTCCAAACATCTTTTGAACCCCATATTTTTTACCATTTTCAAAACCTCCAAAATCCCGACGTCACACACGGCCGTATGTTCTGTTAAACCCACAGTGACGGCCGTGTCATTTTTATATACACCGGTACATTTTTGCCTTTTTTATATGGATGGCCGCAACATTTTGTTATTATGGCCATGACATTATTTTAAGGCCAGAAATGCAAAACCCTTTTCAAACCCGTATGTTATCTGTTTATTTTAGGTTTGTACATCCTTTTGTGGCTCTGTTTAGTATTATATTCTTTCTATATCTCTATTTAGTTTTCTATCGGGTAATGAACAGTAGATCAGGCCTAGACCAAATGGGTCATGGTCTCCATTCTGTATACCTTCATATTTATATGATTTTGGGGTTGTATAAATGTTACGACCGCCTTTTTTTTCTTCATGTTTGTCATGGCCATCATCCCCCTTTGTTACGGTCGTGCATTTGTTAAGAGATCAGTAGCATGTACATGTGTTTTAAGCTCTCTATTATTCATCTTGATATCTTATATATTCTGTTTAGAGTTATTGCCTGCATAGAGGATGAAAGATGGTAGATCTAGCATAAAACCAATAGGTTATGGTCTTTGTCCTGTATATCCTATTCATTTTTGCTTATTTTAAGCCACGCGCAATGTATATACCCTTTTTATACCTCCTAAAAACCATGACTGTGAGATATTTATTTAGTTCTTCGCGGTAACCGTATGTTTGTCGCGGTCACCGATTGTGTGATTATTTTTGTCACGGCCGCTACATTTGTTGCTATGGTCATGAGTTTTTTACATGTCCAGTAGCTTAAATATGATGTTTAAGTCTCTTTTGCCTATTCTATACAGCTTGTTTACAACATGATCGGGACAAAAATATTATTGCATGACCTTTAGAATCTTACTTGTTCGTTTACCACTTATTTACATATTTTTTACTTTATTTTCCTCAAACAATACGTGTAGCATATCTATAAATAATAACAAAGTTGCATGACCCTAGGATCGTAGTTAGACTTTTGTTTCATTGTTCACTTTTGTTTGAACTCTCTTTAATCATCTATTCTGTATATGTTAGCTTTAAAAAATTTACAATAAAAATCAATATTGACAAAATAAAGGCCAACCTTATGGTTGGGCGAAGAGGGTGCCTAACACTTTCTCTTTCCGTATCCTAACCCCCAAACCCTCTTTTTCTCTAGTTACATTTTTTAAAAAGACCCACAGCTTTCTTTTTGTTTTTCTTGATTTTTCTCAAAAACCAAGTGGTGACTCTTTTTTTCAAAAAGGATGCTAAGATATTTTGGACTTTTATTTTAAAAAGCAATGAAAAAAATAATATTTTCTAAAAACAGTAGATATCTGGTGCATCGCCCATATACTCCCATCAAAGCATCAGCATCTTTTTTTGGCGACTCTGCTGCGGATTGGTTTTCTAAATAAAATCACAAGAGGGTTAAACTTGAAATGTCAATAGTTCTTGTTATAAACTTTTCATTGTTGTTATAAACTTTCCATTGATATTCGCATTTGCATTTGTGTCACGCCCCAAACTCCGGGCCTTGTGAAACACCCACAAACAACCAAATATAGCACCCAACCCGAGAATATACTCTCAAATTAATCCATACATGCATTGTATATAATCGCCAAACGGCTTGCATTACATGGCACCAATGCCGGAAAACATGTTACAACATACATGTAACAAAATTAGCAAAAAGGAAGACTACAGATCTTCTGCCACTCCAGCACCTCCAGATCAATCTACGTGACCGGTATCTGAAAAAAATCAAATCCCACACCGTGAGCCAAAGCTCAGTAGATCCTAAACAGCACATGTAATATAAGCTAAACATGCAAAGAAAATGAGATGCAGCTTTAGACTCTCTTTTAAGCCTTAAAAACGGTTGGAAAATAGTTTTAGATCACGCCTCACGAGAGCCAATAAAACTGTTTAAAAACACGACTCGCACGAGTCCCAAAGATAAGAAATATAGATGTACATACAGCACATGGATATATATATCTAAGTCGGCTCTACCAAACCCCATCATACTACTCATGCAACACATGCACTACGCTCAACACACTATGAGCAACACACCCAACACATAACAGATATGCATCACACGCACTATCTTTAAG
Source organism: Heliamphora pulchella (assembly GCA_032270985.1). NCBI lineage: Eukaryota > Viridiplantae > Streptophyta > Magnoliopsida > Ericales > Sarraceniaceae > Heliamphora > Heliamphora pulchella. Next base: position 12,304 of record JAULJZ010028595.1, on the reverse strand, counting down.
ATCACGTTCCATCCTTGAAACTATGCATATCATCCTAACAGATATCATGCCACAGTTAAGTGAAAATAATAAAATCACATTCAAAGGTAACAACTATAGACTCCTGCCCATTACCCTAAACCTGAGTCACACAGACTGGCTTGGTAATGACAAGTTCTATACGATGTTACGGCAACACAAACCACTTAGTTTACAGGTTCACAACACGAGGGTACCAAGCACCCACACAACGCCATTCACAGAGGCAACTAGCTTCTGTACAGATTTCCACAACTGATGGGTGAAGCTAACCAAACTTCTTTACGGATTTCCATAACCGTTGGACGAAGCTAACCAACCACGTTTACGAGGATTAACCCAAGGGACCATAGTGAACCCACGCATCGTCAGGACCACGTTTTCGTCCTTTAGATACACACACAAGCATCGTCAAGACCACATTTTCGTCCTTCAGATACCCACCCACACACGTCTTTAGGACCACGTTTTCGTCCTTCAGACACTCACGCACGCGTATCATTAGGACCACATTTTCGTCCCTCTGATACTCACACCCAGGTGCATCGTTAGGACCACGTTTTCGTCCACTCGATTTACGCACACGCACACACACATGCATCGTTAGCCAGAGCTAACATCGGACCACGATTTCGTCCTTCGTTAGCCAAGGCTAACATATCATCGAACCACACATGTTCATCTATCACATTTCGTACATCCATGCATAACCTAACCAGGAATTAAATGATAAACCCACATACTATCTCTATGTTTCACAACCACGTCACATGCAACCCAATATCACGTAAGACAACATTTTCGTCTTACCTCATGCATAAATAAATGAGAATTATAAATGCACAAAACAAGTTATAAAGCACATAGCTATATATAACCTCACATTGCGACGCCACCCATCACATAACCCGACATCCACAAAACCACGCCTAACTCAAAGGTTAACACCACTCGAGCGCTTGAGCAACCAACCACCACTCGAGCAGTTCCCAACCGACATAACACATTGCCATAACCCCGCTCGAGCGCACAACCACCGCTCGAGCGGTCCTCTACCAACATACATCTCTGCCACCACCTTGCTCGAGCAGACGACCACCGCTCGAGCGGTCAACCACCGCTCGAGCGGTCACCCACCGACTCAACTCTCGGCCACCAGCCCACTTGAGCGCAAAACCACCGCTCGAGCGGTCAACGCTGGGGAGAAACCCACACTAAGATACATAACTAAACCCCCGCACGCAACAATGCACTAATCATCACACAAACAACAACCTGAGGCCACGACATAACCCCCGAAGCCACCACACAACCAACCGAACCCAAAAAAGAATCCACAGGTATTTAAATTGACTAATTCCCATAAATTAATCAATTAAATGTGGAAATGATTGGGAGAGGAATCAGTTGTGGGTTCGACACCCAGAATTGCGATAATGAAATTTATGAACAAATAATGAACCATATGGATTGATGTGGATTAAGTTAGGCTTTGTGATATCCTGGTATCCCACATCAGAAAGAGAGAGGGAGTTCCTGGGCTATAAAGGAAAAACCTTGGACCCTTACATTCAACGAGGCCTTTTCTCAGGTAGTAGAGACCCTAGCAAAATTCCGTAGTTAAGCGTGCTTAGGCGGGAGCAATGCAAGGATGGGTGACCCCTAGAAAAGAACAAAACTGTGAGGGTTTTGCCCAAAGCGGACAGTATCGTTGCCATGTGAAGGGTCAGGGTGTTATAGGATTGCACAACTCTGCGGTAAAAGATCAGAAACTTGCACAAGATGGGGATCACATGCCCTCGGGTTAGCCCCTAAAATGTGATGTTGTGTTGTGATGAGTTATAGAGTGACCCATACCACAATAGCTTCGCGTAGCCGATTGGGGGCGAATAGGGTGATGTTTCTATAAGCTATGTTTGAAACCGATTCATTAGATATGATACAATTTTGTGAAAAACTCGATAATGAGATAAGAATGTGGATAATGTGGCAGAAAGGGATGATTTAAAAAGGGGTTCAATGGTTTTTAATTAATGAAATAATGAATTAATGCCATGGAAAACAAGCGAGTACTGGGAATAAACTTGCGTGCGTCGGTGTGTGTATGAACAGAAAATGATTTGGTGAAACTTACATATTTATCTCGGTTACACCCATCACACCTAAGAAATCATGCATTACATTTGAGTTAATCTTTATCCTACGAACTTCAGCTCACGCATGTATACTTAACCATTTCAGGTTTCAAGGAGCAGGGATAGTACCTAGGTTATAGATGCATTTTGAAAAGGGCTAGCGAATGGGCCTAACATTTCTTTTGTTCTTTGTTTTGTTGTACATAAAGCTAAGGAAACGAATGTAATTAAAATGATAGTTTGATGTTGAATGTATGTTGCCACAAACTCTTGAACGGTTTTGTAAATAATTTTTTTTTTTGGAACTTGGTTCGTTTAGTTTGAATCCTTTGAATGCATGTATAAAAGGAAATGTTTTTCTTATGTTTTGGAAATTTTTTTTGGATATAGCTCACGTAAGTTGTGACTTGGGGTTCAGATCATGGACTCAGGGTTTGGGTTGTGAAAAATGGTATCAGAGCTCTAGGTTTGAATACTTACGAGTCGTGGGAAGTAACTATGACCTTCGTATGCAAATTGTTTGATGAGATTAAGCACCACTACACGGCATGAATTGTGTGCTTGCATGGGCTTGTGAATGAATTGTCTTGCGTGTGCTATGTGCTTATGTGGGCATGAAGGGTTGAGTCTTGAGGTGATGTGGCATGCCATTTGTCGTCCGATCAACTACTTTGGGGTTCGAAATAGAAAAGTGTTTAGCCGACGTTCTTTCTATGAGAAATCTGAATTAGTTACCCAGATTGTCGCATTGCTCTGAGGCTTTCCCTCGGTATGTGAATATGTGTTGATGTGATGTGACTAGGTGGTGAGCAATGCGTAGCTTGGCTTTAGAAAGTTAAGTTGAGTTTAACCTAGTTGGGTGTTATGATATCCTTGTTATAGGAGTTATGCCCGTGGGGCTAGGTTGAGTTGTGGTCCGGATGGTGGTGTGAGTTGTGGAAGTGCAACCCAGTGGTTAGTAATTATGGTAGGTGTAAGCTCGTGAGATGAGCATTGATTGTTTGGAGTGTGTTGTACCCATGTGAGTTAGGGGTAACCGTAGGTAGTTGCCCGTTGTGTGTTGTGCAACTAGTAGTTTAACGAATAAGTATGGTGGAGTGTTTAAAACCCCTCGGAGGTTGTTTGTTGTGGTTGGATATGAGGACTGACTTTGGGCACATTGAGAATTATGTACGTCATGAGTTGTGTGCCCCGAAATTAGGTATGGATAGGAGCATAGTAGATGAGAGCATAGTGGATGGGAGCGTAATAATCTCCAGCCTAAGGTGTGTTAGAAAGTCTGAAGTTAGACAATGTTTGGGAATGTCCCTTACCCTAGGGGTGTTGTTGGTAACCAAAGTGGCATCTTATGGTTTTGAAGGTCAGTTTGATGACCCTTGTGTTTTCCTTGTGGCGTGGTGCTGAGTTGTGTTTCTTGATAGAATTCGAAAGTGTATAAGGAATTAGTATGTGGATTTAAAATGTTGTCCACAGATTGGTTACCGAGTTTTGTGCATGTACGTATGATGAGATGTATGTTGGAGGTGGTTGTGATTTGATGAGCTATGGTTTGAGGTTCTTTGGGGATTTTCTTGAAATAGAGGTTTGTGGTTGGTTTGTTGTTCTCATAATTTGGAGACTATGCCTAATATGAGATGTTTGATAAGTGTGAGTGTGTGAGGTTTGTGGGGCATATGATAGATGTTGTTGGTGTAGCTGACTCAGTCGTATTAGGATGACGTGTTAGTGTGAAGAGATCCCAAGAGGGGATGATGTTAGTAGTGTGTGACATGGCGAAAGGCCTAGATACAGTGTTGTTTTACCCTTAGGGGCGAGTGATTGGGCAGTGCCGTTTGGTCTAGAGTTGGTAGGAGAGGTTCATTTTGTTCGTGTTGCGTGTAATCGCTTTTATGTTTAGATAGCTATGTGACAGCGGTATTCGTGTAGTAACATGAGAGACATGTGTTCTTGGTTGAATGTTTTGTATTTTTTGATGGGTGTACCGGAGCCGCAAGCTCGAGACTGTGGCATGGTTTTTGCCTACCCGTTCAGTTGTTACCTACCAATTGGGAATCGAGTTGATGTGACGTGACCTTATGAGGAGATGTCCTAAAGTGATGCAAGTATGTGTGGTGTTATGCCTTGGTGGATAAACAGTGAGGGTCTTGTGAACGCGTGAGATGTATCGTTGGGATGTGAAGGAGTGAACGATAGTTAATGTGCTTGACTAGAGATCTAAGCGTGAAGACCTAGTGCGACGAGTGATATACACATTGTGAATGGTGGCCGACAACATTTGTATGATGATGTCCGATGTCTTTGCAAAGATTAGTGGTTAATCTTCTCTCAAGCCGAGTGTGTAATGATGACCCTAAGAGGTAGTGACATAGAGTGAGAGCTTAGAGTTGACTAGTGGTTTCCCTAGAAAGAGAGATGTTTCATAACTAGTTATCTAGTGTGATTAATCTTCCTTAGTGGGAATTAAATGTTGGGATCGCATGAGTGTGGGTTCATTTGCTCATGGTTCCTTGAAGAGCCTGTTTGCTTTACCCTATGAACCTGAGTGTTTGGGTGACATTTCTGAAAATGTAATATGATTTACACGGAATGTCGATAGCTTTAACTCTCATTGAGTGAGAGCCCTATTGGAGTTCAGCGATTGAGTTATTTACGTGGTGAAATTCTTGAGTATCTGTTCTGTGGGATTCCTACGAGAATACAGATCCGTGGTTTAGTCGATTAGGAGATCGTATTTGGGAACCATGATGGGTGCATGAGTTTTGAAAGGACCGTAGAAGGGTTCGATAGTGTGGTTGGCCTAGTGCTGAGACGGTGTATCTTGAGTATGATATGTCTGGAGGTTGTTTATGTTTGACTATAGGTTCAAACATGGGTATGTTGTTTGCCTAGGGGAACGAAGTGTGGAGTAATAAGTTAAGTAGTATACCATGTGGTTTGGGTGGCCTGGGGTGATAGGTGAGAAACCGTGGGTTAAGATGTCTACGATAGATGTGTGCCCAGAGAGCGAAAGTGCGAGAAGCGTCTGCATGGTCGTAGGAGTTATTAGTAACTTTAGATGAAAGGTCTTAGGATTGTGTTTCTTTTATTGGGTGCCATGCGCTTTCTATGTGAGTTGTTTGGACAGTGGGCTTGAGGCCGTGATATGGCAGTGATTTGCCTAGGGAAAGTTAGGTTAATAAAGCCCAATCTTGTGAAGTGAGGTCTTGGCGCGATGGGAATGTGGCGTTGTGTTTCTGTGTATGACTGGTGACAAGCTTGTAGTCCTATGGGATGTGTTGTACAAGGTATGAGGATTGATTGTGTTCGTGTGTATGCGAATGAGGTCTGAAAGTTGAGAATTTAGTGTAGCGAAAAATCTGGGTATCATGATTGGGGTCGGCAGTAGCTGTGTGATTATGGACTATGCGGTCTCAAGGAGAGATTTATAAGATTCTTTGGAGGCCAAGTGTTGATGGGTACTGGGAATACGTTGAGGTTGAGTCATGATTTCTAGTTGTTTTGGGAAGATGGGAGTCTTCGTGGAGTAATATTCGTGTTGTGATCCGTGAGTTTATGCCTAGGGAATGGGTACTACTGGCATCGGGTGATTGGAAGACTAAATTCCTTGTGAGTTTTTGGGGTGGAGTTTGTTTGCTCTACCGTGTGAAGGTAAGTGTGTAAGGTTGTGTTCCCTATGTACCTCTAGCTCTTGGTAAAGTGGGAATTTTGTTGGAACCTGGCGATTGGTGATAGTATATGTGCAATCCCAAGAGGGGGGGTGAATTAGATATTTAAAAAGTTCTTGTTTAAATATTAAAACACAAGTACAAGCTTTAATTCTCTTATAAGCAAGATTCAAAACTTCTTGTTTAAAGATTAAAACGCAAGTATAGATTTTAATTCACAAGATTCAAAACTTCTTGTTTTAAAAATAAGATCACAAGAACATATTTTAATAGTGAATGATTCAAGTATAAGCAACAATGAAAAATATAAAGGGTTAGGGATACGACACCAAGATTTTTACAAGGTTCGGTACAACGGCCTACGTCCTTTCCTCAAGCCAACCGCTATAAGGATTTTTACTATCACTCCTTCAATAGGCGGAGTAGCCTTTCTTGGGAATGTCTCCTTCTCAAGTTTCTCAATCTTTATAGGAGAATTAACCTCTCTTAAGATACACCCTTCTCAAGTCCAACAGAATGAAATGAATGTGCACAAAGAAATGCTCCTTCAATGAGCGGATGAGTACAAGATATATTAGCACACTCACTTCTCAAAAATATATCAATGAAGCTCTATGAGGATTCTAAAAGCTTTTCTCTTGAAAAATTTTGATTAAAAACTCAAGAAATTAAAGCATAAGAAGTAAAAGTATCAGAGAAGTGATTGGAATATTTGAAGTGAATAAAACCATAGCACAAGGGTGCTATTTATAGGTCAAAAGTCTGAACTAGCCGTTGGGCTAAATGTGGTAATGTCAAACTAGCCGTTGCAGCCATTTTTCAAAAAATAAGCTTATTCAGTCGACTGAGGTGGTCCAGTCAGTCAACTGGATTGCCAAATTTAAACGTTCAGTCGACTGGACCTGAGGGTCAATCAATTGGCCTGCTTTGAGTTTGTTTCTTGTTTGGCAGACTAATGTCAGTCGACTGAATGCTATGCATTAGTCAACTGAACTTTTAAAAAGTTTGAAATTTTTGATTTTCAAAAAGGTTTTGATCACTTCTTGTTTTGGAAAATATCTTTAGGATTCATATGAGCTTCAAAAGATATAATCATGAGTTTTGTGAATTTACATAGATCCAAATTTTGATACAAATGAGATTCACTACTTAGTCTTCAATTCATCGATTTTTTCCTTATTCCAAAATCTTGTAGCCAAAGTGTTTGATTTGAAATTTGCTTCATGGCTTCCATTTTGTATCTTTGATTGTGCTAAACATATATTTCCTGTAAACAAACTCAATTTGCATAATTAGATAGTTAGGTTTGTTATTATCAAAATGGTCATTGAAGCCTTGTTAGGCCAACAATCTCCTTCTTTTTTATGATGACAAACACATAGCAAAATAATGTGAGAAAGCTATATAAAACTCCCCCTATCAATAAGCATGTAATAATAAATTTGAGTGAGAGTAGAATAACTCCCCCTTACAATTTGCATAGATGTGAAGACATTGAATTTCATTTCAAGCACACTTTTGAAAACTTAAGTTTCATAGAATATCTTCCAAACTTTTAAGCATTTTGACATTCATATATTCACTTAATCATCTTTTCAAATGTTAAGCTGTTCAAGCATTCATTTGATCTCTTAACATGTATTGAGCATATTAAGCATATAATGTCTCAATGATATCTTCAATCTCACTTTCCAATGATGTTTTTTTTTGTAAACTCATCAATTTGAAGAAAAGTAGGCATTGTGATCAATGATGTTGGAAATATAAGAATGTAAAAACCATTCTTCAATAAAAATCATTCATCATTTTAAATTCTATGAATATCAAAATATCATGCATATTTATCCATAAAAAATAAAAAGATGCAAAGAATACAACCAACCATTCATAAGATAAACAACCATTCACATAAGGTCAAAACGTATCATCACCTAAAAACTTAAGAGTAGCAAAATACATAAGAGATGAAATACATAGATGAGATGAAATATATAGATGTTTGTATTTCTTCTCCCCTATAGATGTTCTTCTTTATTTTGCCTGCTTTCTTCTTTCCCTTTAGTCATGATCAAAGAGAGGTGGAGCTAGAGGTAAACTCGTCGTCATCGCCATCACCATCATCCTCGGGTGAAGAGGCGTCATACGGAGGAATGCCTAAGGCATTCTCGATGCGAGTGAGGCGAGAGTTGATTTTGGCAAACTGTTTATCAACCCTCCTTGTGAAGGACTTAACTATTAGGGTTGGTATACTGAAAATCATATTTTTAGTACTTATTTTTATTTTTAATAAAATTAATTTTTTATTTTATGAGAATCTTTATGAGCAATGTATGTGTATCATTTCTTTGATATGCATAGATGTCCAATATTCTGTATAGTATTTAATCTAGTGTGTAGAGTACGGCTTGCACACAGAAAATCAGATTTTAGGTTCTTGCAGAATATAAGTTCTATGTTCACAGTTTAGATAAAAATAGACATACCATCGGTATGACTGTAGCACAGAGTTTTAGTAGGCCTGTCTTGATTACGGGGAATGGATAATAGCATCGTCTATTGTTCCGACTCTCTGTGCTAGTACACTTTATGTGTATTGAACGGGACATTTGGGATAATTAATTTCGTACTGACTATATAAATTAATTCACACCTCAAGGTTATTATGAATAGTGCTTATCCTTTTAAACCTGAAATAATTATTAATTTTTGTATATTTAATATTCGTTGTCTTGATTCATTAGAGGGTGCGATCTTATATGGGTCTTTATTTCCAGTGAGTTGGATAGCGGTATTATTTATATGGCAAATATTAATTACTAACGGAATCTACGTCCTAAAGATCGGGATTGACGATACTCCCCTAAGGATGCTTATAAGTTTTGACCGAGCCAAACCCTACAGGTGGATTTTATTATCCGGCGGTCAAATAAGTTAAGCTGAATGGCTTAAGGAATATCAAGATGCCGATTAAATTAAATTGTCAGTAATTAAATTTAATTGGCGAGTATCGAAAATCTTAACGTGGGAAGAAATGGTAAGCATTTAATAACAGGAGCTCAATGCTAGAAGGTCTTGAGATTATGGGTTAGAGTGCAATTATAGTTCTTTAGTGGTGTGAAATGTAATTCAGTATTTTATAAAAATTGCAGAAACTGCTACATGTCTTTCCATAATTGCATAAACCTCCAGTAGGTGTCTGTGTTTCACTGGAAGTCTAACTCATAATTACTTTTCAAATCCCTACTGTAGCCCTATATATATGCGGGTATGCTGAACTAGTTTTTAATGATTTTATATCATTATTATTAAGATATTATTTTTGTCTTTTAAGACTTAAATATATTGGGATTCTGTCGGTACGAGTTCTCGGAGGATCGTATCCCACACTACGTTCAAGGATCGCGTAAGGGAATACAGTAGAAGATTTAACTGGAGTTTTAACTCGGAATCAAGTCGTAGTTGAAGATTAGATCAACAAGAGGTATTATTCTAAATTAAGTTTGCTTGCACAGGTTTTATTTTGATCGTTCCATGTCAAAATTTTTATCTAGAGCCTGTTTCGGCGTTTGCTTCTCCAGTTAATTTTTTACCAAAAATTATTTTACAAAAACAATGATCTTGACAGTATTGCCTCTAACAAATTGGTATCAGAGCCGTTTTATTTTTTGTGTACTGTTATCGGGGCCAGGTAATTTTAGAACTGTTGCTAACTTTGTTTTGCAGGTGTTCTAATCTCGATTTTATGATCATCATTCTTTTTTCATGTTTGATTGAATGGTTTGAATGAATGATGATTATATTTTTTTTAATTACGGGGGTTGACCGTGATAGATCGAATGTGAGCCTTTGGGACATAGGATTGATGTAATAGCTAGTTTTATGTTTTTAAATATCTGTTTATATTATTTAAGAACATGTTAAACATGTCTAAGAACACGAAGAACGGAGGCGGCACCAGCAGTGGTTCGGGTTTTTACGGGCCACAGATTGCGATAAGTTTTAATGATTTTAAACGATTTTTTCTGATAATTTTTTCTACAGTATTTATGTATAAAAAATAGAATAAAAAATAAGTCAAAAATAGAAAAAAAAAATCACCAAAACAGCCCAGTTCTGGCGGCTTTGCCGGCGATAGTTCGGCGGTGATTTTTATGATTTTTCAAGCCATTTTTGGGACTATTTTTTGGGAAATTTTTTAAATATAAAATAGCAGTAAAACATACCTTAAAATATTTTCAAAACCAGAAAAAAAATAGGGCCAAACAATGCATTAAAAAAAATAGCAGCGGCTTCTCCTGGCGGTGACGGCGCTACAGCAGAAGATTTTAGGCAGTTTTCCAATATTTTTTTGGACTGATTTCAAGAAATCCTTTTTACAGAAAGATAGTACTTTTGGAGAGCTTTCTTTTGATATAAAGTACGTCGAAAACATAGTTTGGATGAGGCCAAAATGGTCTCGGGAAGTTAGCAGTAAAAGGCGGGGGCGCTGGTGAGCGGCGGCAGTCCGTTTCAGGCGATTTTCTAGCAGTTTTTCGAGTTGTTTTTGAGAGCTTTCTTTTAATATAAAGTATGTCAAAAACTGAGTTCGGGAAGAGGTCGAAAAAGTCTCGGGAAGTTGGCGACACAGTGCTATGGCGGGCAGCAACGTTTTTTAGGTTCGGGCCATTTTTTCAGCCTTTTTTCGAGCTGTTTCCTAGCATATTTTTAGACTAAAAAATATCATATTTCAAGAGCTTTCCAACAATATAAAGCTCGTCAAAAATGGAGCTCGGATGAGGCGGCACGAGCCGCCTGATGGTGGCGGTGAGGCGGTACTGGCGGTGGCTGGTGGTGGTCTGACGACTTTCTCTCTCCTGGGGCTGGTTTGATGTATATTATGATATATACGAAACTGATAAGATATATATTGATATATCAGGTAGTATCAACGAGTTCTGATGCAAACTAGACACAGGAAGCTGATTCAGAACATGATTATTGCAGATTATCTCTTAACAGGAGACTAAAACTCTTTAGAGTTTTAGCTGGATCATAAAACTGGGATATTTATATTTATCTTGTATTTAATTCTTTATTAACTGTGTGGATGATATTTATTGATTTTATTTATCCTGTTAATTTAATTAATTTGAATATTCGATTTTAATTAAAATATTTTGTAATGAAAAATAAAATTAAGTTTTTTTTAAATCAATGGAAAAACTTTAGATATTTTATTTTTTTACAAAATATCACGTTTAAGATGATTTTTTTTAAATTGAATAGCTTGAAAAAATGTGGGAATTAATTCTGAATTTTGAATTAATTAAATGAAAAAATGTTTAATCGAAATAAATTATTATTTTTTGAAAAATATGAAACGAAAAACAAAATAAATAAATGCCTTTAATTACTACCTTAGCTGAAAAACTAAAGAAAAAACTGTGCATTTATTAAATTTTATTTGTTATGTATCTAAACACGAAAAAATAGTTTGATAAAACAGAATCTTTAGAATTGTATACACAAAAAGATGTTTGATTCTTTCAGATCATGTGGTTTTCGAAATTAATAAATTTATTTTCATTAAACGGATTTTTATAATCCTAAAAAATGTTTTAAAAATATAAGTGGGAGATGGAATTTATTCATAGATAAATCCCGCAGTCTCCATCACCAGTTTGTAGACATTGCAATTAAATCTTGCATGTCGACAGTAAGGCCTTCCTCCCCAACGGCCAGATTAATTGCGGTATCGCCAGTATAAACCTCCTTTAGGGATAATTCTGGATAATTGTTAGTGTGGATCACTTCTCCAACTGAAGGGTTCATTGCGAAGCGATTAATTTGGGATTAGGTGATGGTTAACACTTAGCTGTATATAATAGTATCATCTCCAACTGAGTCACTGCTATTATATACTGGACCGAAACTATGTCAGCTATTTAATTTTACTTGGCATGATCAATTTGCCTAGATATAAAATTAAAAGGAATTGAAATGTCTGGTCTTATGATGGATAGTAGACATCCACCCAACGTAGCATGCTATTCATAGGTTACCAGGCTACTGGCAAATTAATTTTAAAATGGTAGAGGGAACCAAATTAAAATAAATTCAAAGTTTTGGTCATCATAATTAACGATTTTATGTAATTATGTGATTCTCATGATTAAAATGAATTTCATCCCACTCGTTTTAATACTCAAAGAAAACAAACTAACATGACCATATTAGGTTGACTAGAAATGTAAATTGGATATAGTTTTAATTACAAATGGTATTCCTTCCATACCAGAAAATGTGTCTGTTTTGGAAAAAGGTTCAAAAATAGGGAGACACGTTTTTTAGGGTAGTTAGTGAGCCACGGACTGGTATGAAAAAGTTAAAAGGCAGATGTTTTCACTACAACTAGACCCAGCTTGGGCGTGTGTTGGCCGTGTTGGGCGTGTGTGGCTTCGTGTTGGCCGCGTTGGGCGTGTGTTGGCCCTAGGTTGTTGTTTGATG